>VXBW01007704.1:193134-211608 GCA_013400375.1 Thinocorus orbignyianus
AAAAAAAAAAAAAAACACAACAGAAGAAAGATTAAGCCTATGGAATATAAGAAATTACTTTACGAAAATTCCCCAGAAACATAGAACAAATTATGTATTCTCAATACAATAAAGAAACTGTCTTTCACAACAACATAGTGTTGATAACGAAGAATTGCATTATAACATTAAACAGCATATGAACAAACAAAAAACCAAAAACAAACACACACAAAAAAAAAGACAGACAGAAAGTCTTCCAGAGGTATTCAATGTGCATGAACTACAAGTGGTCACCACTCTGACTTACAGACAGGAAACATACTTCAAAAGGGGAAAGAAAATCCCAAAAGGAGAAGACACAAAAGGCAAAGTTTTCTTTATGACACTCGGTCATGCTAAATCACAGAATGAGTTGTCAATTCTCTGCAGCTATGAGAAAGATTACTGCGTTGAACTATTTTTCTTAGATTACCTCTATTTCACACTCAAAATGAAGTGAATGAAATCAAAGGAAAGTAAGATCAGGACTAGTTTATACGTAATAATATTGTACTACCTGCTGCACTGTACTACCGCTGTTTAGTCCTACTATAAGTAGACATTTTAGATGAGTATTCTAACAGACAGACTAAAAAACACTCCATAAGGATCAGAAAACCTTGCTATCTTTGAAATCTTCACTATGTTTTATTTTTTTAACCCATATTGGTTATTATCAGTCATTTTAAAAGCTGCAGCTGTGTGTGAACACATCTGCAGCTTTAGAAGTCACTGAGAAAAAATATACAAAAAGAATCAACACTTTTGTATTATACTTTGAATCATATTTAAAGCATGATGGTCAGCAGATTGTTTCCTTACCTGGTACAGCATGATGGGTTCTATGCTGTATCCCAGCATATCAGCAAACTCCTTAGCAATAACTGTTTTGCCACAACCCTAAAGAGTCGAAAAATAAGAGCTTGATTACATTCTATGGAACATGGAGAAGGAGGGAGAAAAGAAATTTAACTGCTTACTTTTCCTCCGATTAAACACATATCTTTAACCATATGGGATTGCATCATTTCTGCCAGCAGCTGATCGTGGCTGGAAGTCCTTATGAAAGTATCTGATCGAGGATGCTTTTTTAACAGCCCAGTCCCAGCTGGAACCTACAAGGAAAAATTAAAAAATTAAAAACCAAAAAGAAAAAAAAAAACCCAACCCCCCAAAAGCTTAATAAGCTATACTGTGGTAACTCTAGGATTTGCATGGACTGGGCTACACTTCTCCAAAATGACTGTAACATTTTGCTGATTGTCATCCATCTTTCACTCTGAAAAGCCTTAAATCATATAATTTCTAATATACAACCTTGTTCACTGTTCCATCATGCCCTCTTTGTGAAAAAAATAACAAAATGTGAACCAATTCAATTACAGCCTTAGGGGTCTGCAAAGAACTTGAGGTTGTTTGTGCTAGAAATAGAATACAGAAATCACCTGGGTTTATTGCCCATCAGTGAAAAATGGAAGTGGAAGAGTACTTTGTACTGTGAAAATCTGAAGGAGTCAGTTTGCCCAGAACTTTGGAGAGTTTCAATCATGTCCCATGTTGAGGCACTTGCTCTGTTTCCATTTCCTGTTTTAGTCTAGGAACTGTTTCATCTGTAAATCACTTATGCCATCCTGTTCCCAAGGAGACATTCTGCAGGTGTATTTTCAGAAGGTATCACGTACTTGTCAAACAGAAGTAAAAATCTTTGCCTCAGAAAGAGTTGAATCAGGTCCCTGCAGATGCACATTTTTCTGACAAATTCCTATTTGCTGCTGTTCCCCTTTTCACTTTTTCATGGTACAAACTCTCTGAGGATATTCTTCACTGACAGAAGCCCTATCGAGAAGGAGTTGGAGGTACTGGTGGATGAAAAGCTGGACATGAGCTGACAATGCGTGCTTGCAGCCCAGAAAAACAGCCATATCCCAGGCTGCATCAAGAGATGTGTGGCCAGCAGGTCAAAGGGTGGGGTCAGCTGTGACAGGACAAGGGGTAAAACTAAAAGTGGGAAGATTTGGACTAGATATAAGGAAGAAATATGTTACGATGAGGGTGGCAGAACACTGGAACAGGTTTCCCAGAGAGGTGACAGATGCCCCATCCCTGGAAACATTCAAGGGCAGGTTGGACCAGATGACCTTTAAAGGTCCCTTGCTACCCAAACTATTCTATGATTCTATGATTCACCACTGTTAATATGATATTTTTCTGACTCCCACTCATTCACCTTTTCTACAGACTCTCTAGACTCTCCAAATTCAACATTAACTTCAAATTCTCAGATCAGCATCTGTTTCCTGAGTAAGACCTTATTTCACCACCTAGCAGGTCATAAACTTCATTGGGAGAAACTCAAACTAACCACATTTGATGTGATTACTTTTGTTCCATTTTCCCAACTTCCTGTGTCGGAACATTACCAAGCACTCATTAGATTTTATGTGAAGTGTAGGCAAAGACAGACTATTGTTTTTATTAAAAGAAAAAGGGAAAGCAGCATGAAGAGCATCAGAAGTACTCTCTATTACTCTAATCCAATAAAAAAAGAATAGAGAATTTAAAGGCTTTTCTTTCATCTGTTCTTTAGCATTTCTTTTAACACAAGAAACTTAAACTAATCACATATAGGAAAGTATGAGATAACCTAGAAATAAAATCTTACGTATCCATAATCTAATATTCCAGTATCTAAGTGCTTTTCTAATAAATATCATGTGTTACACTACCAAAAAATATTCAGTGCCAATGAGTTTTAGTATGAAGTGTAAGTGTCAAATTCTTGGTGAGCTGAAAATTAGTTAATGATAGCTAAAAACCACCTATAGAATCATAGAATGGTTAGAGTTAGAACATCATCAAGTTCCAACCCCCCTGCCATGGGCAGGGACACCTCTCACTAGAGCAGGTTGTTCAATGCTCCATCCAGCCTGGCCTATAGTTTGATTAACATATGGATTCATACCTCGAATGTCACTTCTTTTTCACCAATCTGGACAGTTACATCAGCCTTGAAGGGTTTGTTTCCAGGTACACTTTCAACTTTTGTAATCGTTCTGGGAAGCAAGTGGCTTGCTGAATCTTGAAGCTCAAAACGCTGTAGAATTAGGAGGTGGGGGAAATTATTAAATACAGCTTTCTGGTTTTTAAAACAGTTCCTTCTGAAAACAAGGCCAGAAGCATACCCAAGATTAATTGCTTGTGAAGTCCTAAACCCATTTACTCCAACTTTAACTTCACATATGTATGTTCACATTCTCAATGGACTATATATTTTTCATTTAAAACCAAAGCAAAAAGACCGTATACCATTGACTTATTCTGACTGTAGTGCAGATGTAAAGTGAAAACGTCATATGGTGACTATGCCAACTCTTAGCCTGACAGACCGAAATAGTAAGAGAAACAGATGATAGCCTTTAGCATGTGTAATAATAGATCACCTATCTCTGCAGGTCATTAAAACCAATTTCAGATTTAAACATCTGGCTACCAATAAAAATAGCCCTCAAACATTGTGTTTACTTAACTCCACAGCCTTATCATGCAATGAAAATTGAGGACAACCTGTACAAATTGAGCCTTCAGCATGTTCTGGGTATATCAAGGACAAAAAACCCAGACATTTGTCTTCCCAATCCTCTTTTAAGCATTACACTCTCTATTTTATGCTATATATAGAAAGCATGAAAATATTTTTTTAAATCCTGTAAAAATTCTATTTTGTTGGAGAAGGGGAAGTCATACAGGGGGTTTATGCACAAAAAGCCACTAACTGAAACTAGTGAAATAATAGAGCCATTCTATTCAACACAGTAAAAGCTGAGTAAACACAAGAAAAATATTATGCAACTCCTAGAATTCTTAGAAAAAAAGTGCTTGTTTTTTTTTTAAATAGATGTCACAAATGCAAAACAATTCCTAAAAAGCATGTAACTTTATTACTACTAGGACTGACAGCATCATCTACTGAAGGAAAACTGAGATGCATTCATACAAATGCTTCAGCTCTTCCCCACTCTGTACACTCCCATTCTGGAACAAGAGCTCTCAAAAATTTCATGTTTAAATGTGAATTTAAGATAAACGAGCTCTCATAAAGGACTGCACCAAATTATATTTGTGTTGTAACAGCTGAGTCTACTTCAGATACCATTAAACATGTAAACTACAACAGAGGACAGAAATGCCTACTGAGTAGCATCTCAAACCGCGATTCTAAGAAATGTTCCAACCACGATTCTGTGAAATGAACTACAGATGTTCTCACTTTTGTGTTCATTAGCAGATTGTAATGTTCTTACTAAGTCAATGGCATCTTGGATAGGGCCAAAGCTGCTTGTACACAAAACTTCTAACTGCTTGTACACTAAAATCCCCTACTTCGATACCAAAAGAAGAAAATAACTATGAGCAAGCAAGAAGATTATCTGCACCAGTAGCCTCTGTATCAAAGAAAGAAGGTTTGGAGAGAGCAGCAGTACATCTTGTACGTGAAGGTCTTGTGAGTCTAAAATTTTTAATGTGCTTTTTGGTTTGTTTCTTTTGTGGGTTTTTTTCCTGTTGCTAAAGGTCCTGCAGCTAGCACTTTAGACCCCAAATTAGGACAGTGAAAGAGGACTATCTATCTCTGTGCAGATCCTTATTGAATTTATACAACGTGAATTCATCATATGTAAGCATGGAGATGCTGCTGAACTGGATAATTTAGTAATTCAACAAGGTACCACACTTATACCTGGACAGGAGAAACAAGACTGTGGTTTTCACAGCCAGACAGATCTCTTTGAGACAATTCTTTATTTACAATTATGATAGCTAGATATGGAATCAGAGAGTGGCATGAAACAGATGCACAACCCATTAAACATACTTCTGCCTGAGCCAGAAGCAACTTCTTCTATACAAAGTCCAAGTTGATAGCTGCAAAGGAAAATATGTCTGTGGCTTGGATGGGCAACTTTTGAGCACATTCAGTATCAGAAAATTTGGGAGATACTTAGACAACCAGAAGTGGGCTGCCTTGGACTCAAGAGCTAAAAAAACAAAGACTAGCCACAAAAAAACAAGGGAAGAGGTTGGGCAGCCCATAATCATCAGGCCACATTCTGCATGCCTAGATACACATGAGAAAAGGAAAACTGCACACATTAGAAAAAATGAGGAAGGGGAATGCTGACCTCTTGGAAGTATCTAATGATCAGTAATGTCTCAGCACGGAAACTGCAAAGAATACGCTGGTAATCCAGCTGGTCAGTGCAACAGTGCTTAAATGAGATGTATTTGCAGATAACCATTCTGTTGAACCCACAGGACAGCTAAGCTATTCAAAAGAGGCACCCAAAGGCAACTTATCTTTCCTGAAGATTCTCTTCATGGGAAGGAAATGGAATTTTTCAAAAAACAAAAGGACTGAGCTGCTTAAAAGAATCGAAATATGAACTGTCAAGTGCAAGGTGGTATAGACTGATGAAGTCTGAAGGACAGATTCCACTACAATGGAATGAAGTATTGGCAACAAGAGCATTCATTAATTCAAAAACCCCAAAGATTATAAATCACTTTGGGATGGGGCTGGACTGAAAGAGAAACAAATTCTTCCTTAGACCAAAATTCACAACAGAAGCACCTTAGAAGTGAATAAAATTGTCTAGACAAGAAAGAAGATTCCGGTTTTCTGAACTATTGGCCCACTCCCTACAAGTAGTCTGAAGATTCCCTACCACCAGGCAGGGAAACGCTTTTCAAGGAGAATCTCAGCTAAGATTAAAGTGGGTGTGCAAATAATACAAAAATGAGTCAAAGGGAACAAACAAGCTTCTATTTGATCAAGACAGTAAACACAGAATCAACCAAGGCATGAAAAAAATTAAGAAAAATTCAAGAAGGATCTTAGAGTAAAGTTAAACACTTGGATAGTAGGTGCACAGAGACTTGCTCATTTAATGAGACAAATCTGGTCTATAGGTTGTTTCTACATACTGATGGAAGATTATCTTGATTAGAAGATAAATAAAAAAAATACAGTGGTTTTTTCCAACACTGGTAGAAAAAAAAGGCATACAAAAGGCATGTGATAATTAAAAAAGGAAACCAAAATCTTTGATGGATCTGAAATAAAATGCTAAAAGCTTATGGAACAATGAAAAAAAAAAGCATAGAACAGCTGGAGCCTCTTAAGAGCCAGCAAACAGCCTAAATGAAGGTGACTAGTTTTCAAACTGCCTATCAAACTTCAGTACTGTGGAAGACATCGTATGTGCTTAAGATCACTGTTAGCGAATGTTTAACTGGAGGTTGTTTTCCTTGAAAGTATGATTTCTCTGTATCTAAATCTTCTAGAGAAAAAGCTTAAGTATTATTTTTACTTAATTTTTGCAATCATATTTCATATGTTCATCTGCCAGTCAAATAACTTGTCATGCCAGTATTTCATGCTAGTACAGAATCATTTTAAAGGCCATAATTTACACTTTCCTTTTCAAAGTCTCCTAAGTTTATGATCTTCATTAATAATTAGAATAGAAATTGATAGTTTCCAAAGAGCAGAAACTTCAAATAAGGGTACAGAAAGGCACATTCTTCCCAAGTTTATCTTGGTACTTCTGTCCTGTTGCAAGCTAATCAAGGCTGGAAACTGTAGCCCTTGTACAAACGTTCTGTATGATAAGCAACTCAGGATCGCTGCTAATGCTGGATTAGTATGCAGTCCATAAACAGGGTTTTTGATGGTAACTAGTTTGACACAAGGAGCCATGTTTGCATCGAATGAAAAGGTTAAGCCTAAATCAGGTCTTAACTCCAACTACATGCACTTAATGAGATTTGCATCTCAAAGCATTTTTACACATGCAAAACTAACACAGTTACAAACTGCTTTCACTCACAATGAAGATGTAAGTCAATATTTCTGTTGTGGTTTCAGCTTCAAACCGGGACAATTTCACATTAATTCATTATTGAGAATAAGAGTTACGAGGAATAGCTTGGTCTTGGTGGAGTCTCAGTAAGCAAGGAAGCTCGTAACGAAAAGATTAACCCAATTTGAAGCTAGTGTCTGGGAAGTCAGTGCCTGGAGAATATGATCTCTTCAAGAAATATGCACAGGGTCTAACAGCTGCCAAACCCATCTGTTTAGCCTAACTGCTGGCTACCTCACTTCTCAGCTCCGACAGCTGACTGGAAGGGAAGACATCCTGAAATTAAGATATGTTATCAGTCAGATTACCACTTCCCCATATCTGTCTCCAAGCCTAATGTGTATAGATTTTATTAAACGAAATTTGGTTTTATTTTCTTTAAATGTTAGATTATGTTAAGAAGTGTCCAGTTTATGCAAATTAACCCGTCAATTGCAAATACACTTAAAGAATTTATCTTTTCAACTCCTAATACACCTCCTAGTTAAGATCTGTAATTCCTAACTGTATTGTGTTACACAGAGAGAAGTATTCAGTGGCAAATCTTAGCTGGACATTCTTTGGAAATCTGTAGGAAAGTAGAGTAAGAAATCACTTTGCTTTTGCCAGACTACTTTCCTTCACATTTCTTATCAAATGGGGAAAAAAAATAATTTCTTATTCATATTTAATACAGTTCTGGCACTGCTACTACTAAAATATCATTATAAACAGACATTTCTCAGTACAACCAGTTTCTTTCTAGATTTCTTAAGGTACACTGCTTAACAAAAATTGCTGTGTGCAAATAGAATAAAATTCCAAATAAGATTATACATACTTGTTGATATAATGGGACAGGTTTGTGTAAGTAGTGATGAGGAGCAATATTTGAAAAAAGGAAAATTAGCACAGGAAAATGTAAATGATAAGGAGGTATTTAGAAATAGACAACCATTGAGAAAGAAGATTTTACTAGCCAAATCAACCTGTTTTCCACAGGAAGCAAAAGCATGCACAATACATAAAATTAAATAAAAGAAACGGAAACGGAGGAAGTTGATGGTACTGAACATAAAGACATTCACCACCTGTAACTGACAGGGGGAAAAAAAATTACACAAAGGATTTAATATAAAGGCATATTAAGAACACAAGCGACTGCTAGCAGACACAAGTCTATTTCCACCCCGACCGTGGTTCTTACGCGCAACGTTAGTCACCCTGACGTGCGGTAGACGGGCAACACAGCACGACACAATCCATCTAGGTTTCTGAGGTTGCCCAGAAAAACCTCTCAACACAGGCACTGTGCTAGCTAGGCAGGGGTGGATGCAGGGACAACTCCTGCTCTTCACAAACAAGGAGCAATTGGCTGTAGACGTGGCAATCAAGGACAGCCTTGGCTGTAGCAATAATAAAATAACAGAGTTCAAAATCCTGAAGGGGAGTGATGAAGGCAAGTAACATCAACTACAGATCCTGGATTTCAGGCAAGATTGCCTTATTCAGAAAAATGGTAGGTAGGTAGGACCTGCCAAAGGAGGCAGTTTTGAAGGTTCATGAAAGCTAGCAGGTCTTTTAGGACAACCTCTTTCAAACGCAGGGATTATCCATCCCAAAACTCAGGAAGACACCTAGGAGATCAGCCGAGTTAAACAGGACTGAGCAGCAATGCAAGAAGACAGTAAATGGGAGGTGACAGCAGGGATGGGCTACAAACATTTCCCTGACACACAGGCTTGCTTTTAAGAAAAACAGCAATTCACCAGCTACAAAGTTGGTTATTTCTAAATACACACATACAAATTACTTTTATTTTTCAGGTCTGAAAGAGATGGGTAAGATGCTCTAGGTTGTGAATGCTAATTGTCAAAAACATACATAAGTCCTGCAACATATTCAAAAATGAAAGCAAGCCAGCAATGTGCTAAAGTTTTAACAGGATAAATGGAATAACCCAGCATAACTCTAGGCTTTATAAGCTATTATTATTATACATGGAAAAAACAACAAGCTAGATTGGATCAACAACAAGCAACAAAAGGCTAAGAGAAACAAAACCAGAGACTAATGTCCTCTACAATCATGCTATACTGAATGTATTTTGTGCATGGGATCTCTGTTGTCATCTTAATATTTCCTCTTAAATCAGATGGCAGAGGTACTTTTTAAGCATTTGACTACCTTAACCATATAAGCAGTTACTTTAAGTTAATTAATCACTTTTATCATTACGGTTTGTATGTAGTCTTGAATGGAGGACTAAATATTCTACAGAATAAAGAGGTTTCAGCTTTCCCTATAATGAAATCTACTACCTTATTAAACTTGGTTTTATTTAAATTATGTTTTAGCATCAGAAATACTATAGTTACTTAGTTTACTTAAGAAGTTGGATTTTTTTACAGAAGTAACGAAGTAGCATTAGTCAGAACTACTGTCATAATCCATTGCTCCCTGGAATTATAATACGTATGTGCAATACTTACTTTTAATGCATCTTTGACTGCAGTCTTGCCTTCCTTTCCAAGGAAAATATTATAGGGGTAAAGCCGGTCAATAACATGCTGGACTGACATCATAGGAAAGGTATCCTAATGTAAATTAAAAAGTACAAATTAAAAAAACTATTGGTTCATTCTATCACCAGCTATTAACCTGAAAATCCTATGTAAAGCTGAACTTAAAGTAAGACTGGAAGGGCAATATATAAATGGCTACTACATGGATTCAATCAAATGTCAAAACAGGCATTTCTCAGGTGCACTTCATTATAATATAAATGTCTAAAGTAGATTAGAAGAACTATATCCTGAAAATTACTTTATTTCCTGTGCATAAATGGAAGCTACGGTGACTGATACCTAAAGACTTTTAAGGTTAGGAGAGACAAATCCCACTACAGGTAACTTAGTTTCATAGTACTATTAGAAAAGAGTCAATATGACAAGAAATCTATATTACCATTATGATAATTTAATTCAGGGCAATTTCTAGTATTTAATTTTGATTCTATTACAGTGCATAGATTCTACTTAACAAATCAATTCCTAGAAATTTCAGAACAGTTTGATCAAAACTGTTTCGTTTTGAAAGGAGTTACTAAGTACACTTGCACTTTCTAAACACAATTGGAAATATATTTTTTTTTACTGTCTCATTCTTAGTTGTAAGTACTAACTCTTTTGTCAGTTGCTGCCTGAACTAGACAAAGATTCAATTATTTCACAGCAGTAACAGAGGAAGAAATGGAAGTGCATTTAGGGATACTCACGAAACATATGCATAAAGCCTTTCATGGTGGAAAAAAGTGTTTCAAAACCCCTAAAGTAAGGCTTGATTCTTTGTTTTATAAAAGATTTGCAAATTCTTAAGGACTGCTTGTGTGTAACACTAGTGAAAAGCAGCCACTACATTTTAAGCCTTCACTGAAGTTAAAAGTAAATAATGTAATCCAAACAAAATTAACTGATTTTCAGTTATACACTTAGATTTACATAGGCACCAAACTGAAATAAGAGTTGTTTAGAAATGAAATCAGGAGATGCATATTTTATGAAGTACATAATTCAATTCATATGTATAATCAGTAATACTATTTATAATGTTCCATATTAAAAAAGGATCAGTAAAAATAAACCATTTAAGGCACTGTAGTAAATGTACTGCTTAATGGATCAGGGAACCCTTTATTGCATTTTAAAAGCCCTCAGTCTATATAGAAAAGCATAACATATAATTTGTCCACATTATCTCAAATTAATAATAATTACAATGGTGTGTATGAAATTAGTCTCTTCAGAACAGCACCCTATAAAAAATTCTGCCTTTCATCAGGCTGGAGTTTTCCACCTAAGAAATACATTTGGGGACTGTGAATCCATGATGGAAGACAAGAAGCTACTAATTACAACGCATTACCTCCACACTTTTAAATGGTTAAATCAACCAAGTTAGAAGAGGATGGCAGTGACCCAGAATGTGAAGGAAAAATGCTACAGCTAGAATCTCTGAGAACAGTCAGCTTAGAAAACCAAGTGATTAAAACTAATTCTAAAAGAAACAGTTCTCGTCTACCTAAAAAAGACACTGTCATACAATGATAACACTTCACATTCTCTAATGTAAAATAAAACGCTTCCTTCATTCCATAGTTTAGATAATAGCTTAGGGCTCATTTTCTTTCCATTACTCTGAAAGCCATCTGGCATTCATTTAAAAATAATTTTTCACTACAGGGCTCAAAGAATAAAGTTGCAATTTATTTTAAAATCCAACATGTATTTCTTTCCTAAAACCCTCCAAACACTGTTTCATTTCTCTGAACTTGAATTTTAATCATGTCTTCACATCTGATATACTATCACTAATTCAGAAAAAAATTATGTCTGCAAGTATCCAGGGCAACTGAGGGGACGGAGCACCACAGCAACACAAGTAATTGATACGTTTTAATGTATGCAATCCAATAAAATATGCAGAAGTAATGTGCCACTGAGCACTACCACAAGTAAAATTACTGCACAGAAGGCACAACAAAGAATTACGCTGAGTCGTTTCCACCTGCACCTTGGAGGGAGGGTTTGAGAAGCCGTTCTAGTATTTTACCTTCTTGGGTTGACCACATCTTCCCCCAAGCAAAGGGTACCAATCCCTCTCTCTCTTTATACAGATCCCATCTCCCTGACCTCCTTCAGGAGGCACCTTCTGGTTTTACTCTGACTTTTTACCACGTAATTATAAAGTCCAAGGGACAAAAACCTGCCAGGGAAAGCAGAAAGACTGACACAGCTTTAGTCCTGACCTGCCTGATCTATCGCTGTGTGAACTCAGAAAGTGTACAGTTGTTATATTTCCCTAAGGACTGTAGCTGTCAGGAAGTATTGCATCTTCAAGCGTGCACAACCTGTATCTTCAGGTAACCAACCCCCTGTTATCTACGTTTATTCTAAACGCACCAGCCAACCCAAAGACCTAACAAAGACTTCATTTCATGCAACTTAACTGTCTCCTATACTCACATTTGAATAGTCGGTTTGGCTCCTTTGGAACAGGTGTCTTTGCAATGCAATCAATCTGATTTACATGCATACCTTTAAGTCAGAAGCACTTTTAGGCTCTGATTTTTATTTCTTCTCCACTGACTACCTCAGTGTCATTAGGCAAACTGTAGATGCCCCTGAAGTCAGGTAAGATGGTTTAGCAGAATAAAAAACATTATTTTGAGCACTAAGATACATTTAATCATATCACAAATCTTGTGTCATGGCATACTTTGTCCTTCATTATTAGCTATACGCTTGGTTGAAGTATTATCCAGAGAGAAATGACTGGGGCTTTTCTCCATCAAACCATTCTCAGTTTTTTCAGGTTTATTTTTGAAATGTTCATGTTAAACTTTTTCTAACAGCATGAATAATCCAGATCTAATTCCGAGAAATTTTAAGCCCATACAGTTTCACAGCACATGTGTATGCACATACCAAAATCTGAACTGCAGCCGATAAGCTGTCTAACGGAAAATCTGGAAGTCCCAACGTAGAAGATTCTTGAGAACAGAGAGTTGTAGCAAAAGAGAGCAGCTGAGAAATTCTGCAGAGGAAAAAGTAATTACAGAGTTTTATACATGCAGTCTATATTTAAAATACTAAAGCCTAGAAAGTTAAATACGGTATTAGATGCTGAAACTATTTCTGAGTGCAAATAAGTAAGGTGTGATTGAAGTTCTAAAGCATTAAGGATTCATTACATGAAGGCTGCATATGAAAAGCTGTGTGAGCATACACCCACACAAATTAAAAAACTTCTTCAGTTCTGGTCTCTGTGCAGTGACAGAAGATATAAAAATAGCAAGGGATCCTGAAAGGACACTGCTTTTCTTCATTCATTCCATTTTTATTTTTTTTCATTATGAAAAATTACCTCTCTGTGGAAATGTTTGATCCAATTGAATATAACAGCTGAAGATGGTCCTGAAAATAGAACATAAAATCACAGAGTAAATTAATTTGGGGATCATACGGTGGTTCACAGCTCATGATGTATGAGACATTTTCTATTTTTCCCTCTAATTTAGATATGTGGAGTCTACTCGCTCCTTGACACAGAATTAATATTATTTTAATTTAAAAATAAATAAATTATCAAATCTTTCTTTTAGGGTTATCTTATTTTACAGAAGTGATTTTTCTACTGTAGTATTCTTTGGCAACTCTAAGCCTGCTTTTCAGGAATTTATTAGCCGCCAGTATGAAAAATACCCTTGAAGATAAATTTATTACTCAAGGATTCTCTTCAGAGGTGAGGTAAGTAAAACATTATGTCAAAATATTAGCTCCACTCAGTATAGATACTCCAACTCCTCTGCTAGGACGCTTACCTTAAAGGGCAGGTGATAAACATCTCTAGCTTGAAATCGAGAGCGAAGGGGTGGATCCAAAGGGTTACCAGAGTATTTGGGTACTGGCAGGCCCAAAGCTATCACTCGAAAATCTTCACTGACCCGAACAATTTTCCATGAATCTAATTCTGATTTTGTATGATCCTAAATTAATTAAAATAAAGCAACAAAAGAGAAGAAAAAAAAAAAAAGTCATTAAAAACTTATGATGACTAAGCTGCACATTGACTAACAGCCCCAGTCCTTCAATCTAAATGTTGAAATGTTCTCATCTTTAATTTAGAGGGGCTAGAAAGCATTGGACTAGGCAAATCTGTGGATGGTAAAAGCACATTTTTCCAAAACGAACATAGATTGAATGCTTGGTTGATCAAAGACCCCCACAAATGGCTAAAGCTGAAAAGGTATCATTACAACATTGTTTTCACAAAGAATAGAAAATAAATAGACCGCAAAATTTATCTCATTATAAAACATTAAAAGCAGGTTACCATGAGCAAGCTTTTTCTCTTCTTTTTTCCTCTCTTGTAACTGTAAGGGAGACTAAAATCTGCATTTTAAAAGTTTCATTTACAAATAATGCTTTATTATAAGCAATAATACAGGAGGAGGCTCCTTCATAAGGACACTAATTGTTGCATTTCAGTTGTCATGTAAAAGATTTACCGCATAGAAAAAAAAATTGCACACTTTAGTCTTCCCGCATCACAGTTAAATCTTCCTTGTAACCGCACATTTCCTGCAGACCTTGATGTACAGTAATTATTCACACAGGAGAAGAGAAAATGAGCACTACCTTATATAATACAATATTCCCCAAACAACAAAACAACAATACTAGATTTAGTACCGTAGCAAGAGATTTAATTCATACACTATTATCAGTGTGCCTGAGGCACTCATTTTGAAACATTTTATCATTAGAAAAGTATTAAGAAAGAAAAAAGGAAGATGTTTTGCATTATTTTAACCAAATACTAAGTTTGAATTCTGATTTTCAGTCTTTGTATTGTATTTAATAACACTTTCTACAATTGCATCTACTAATTAATATAATAAAAATATTTTTTTAAAAGATAAGAATCAGAAGAATTGAAACAACAGATGAGAGGTATTAGAAATCATGAAATATTTTCAGAAATCCACTGCAGTACTTCAGCATAGTTGGCAACTTCATACAATCAGGATCAATGACAGAAGGCTTATTGCAAAATTCCTTCCTGTGCCACGTGGGTCTGGATTCTATATGTAATCACAATTACGTTATAACAGACAGAAACACGAGTGAGCAGGGGTCAAGTTGTTACGGGAGACTGACAGGTATGTGACTGGAAACTACAGTACACGAAAGACGCAGAGTAGTACTGGAAACTGTCTGATGAGATTCTCTGAAGTCCCCAAAAGCCTGAAAAGTATCCAATCAAATTTAAGCAGCAGGACTCAAAGACCCCAAAAAGGAAAATGGCTGAAGAAGTAATGGCAGCAGATATTAAAATACCATTTCCTATTAAAAAAAAAATAATCCCCTAACCATTTCCTACAATTTAGATGGGCTGTTTACATATGCTTTTGTCAATTAAAGACAAGACAGCACTGTCATTCATCTTGATATAACTTTTTTGGGATCTGAACATTTTTAAAGCTTAGCAACAAGGCTATTGCAACGCTGAAGCATTATCTAAACTTATGGGAACAATCTCAGCTTAAATCTCTTTTCACAAGTATATTTTGGTTACTCTCACATTGTGGCATTCCCATTTTAGAAACATACAGGCTTCATACAAGGTTAACACGGACGACTGTTTTTCGTGTGGACAAACCAGACAGAGATGAAAAGACTACTTTTGTTGTTACAAGTAGCAGTTTGACTTCTCACATAGTTTTCACTCTGCCTATTTCATCCCACGGAACATCCCAGAAAAAACACCTGGTTGAGATTTCCCCCATTTAGCTCATACATACTCTTCCCTTCATAATGGTATTTCAGCTCTACCGAGGAAAACAAAAAAGGAAAATTCAAACAGCATTTCCATACCTCCAGAAGTTTGTCATAACGCTCTGCAGACATGAGAAAACGACCATCTTCAAGCTGCATTTCCCTGTTCTCCAGCAAATTATTTAGCACTGGGAGGACGTTCCGCTCAGCCTTCTCCAAACCTTCCAGCACAAGAATTCTGCCTTCAGTAGCCGCACGAACTGCACACTTTTCAAAAATAAAAAAACCCAACAATATTATAATAGAAATAAACATTACATATCTCATTAAATCCTGCTGGAAAAGGACCTCCAGGTGCTTCCCAAAACAGTATTCATTTCTGTAAGAACCAGTAAGATTCACGTTGGTAGTGATCAGGAAGAGCGCCAGCTGATTGCTTTAACAGTGCTACACTTGTTACCTCCTAACAAGTACAGGGACAGACAAAAGTAAGTTCCAGTATTTTGTACCAACAGAATAAAATGTAAAACACTGCAGACCATTTGACATGCTTTAGACGTTTGCAATTGCAGTAAAACATTTAGAAAAAAGTCAGGTATTCCTTTGGATTGTTCTGGTGATGCACCAGTGTAATTCGTCCTCAGAACATGGCTTTAGTCTGACTAGAACTTAAGCCTACTGAAACAAAACATGGATGATAAAACCCAAAATACTGCTATAAATAATCAGATGATAAAAACGTGATTAAAGGCACAAGATTTAGAATTATATTACCTGACTGAACATGGTCTTCTCAAAACCAGACTAACATAGCCATTAACTTGATGATCCTTTGGAGCCTTGGGACAGAAAGTGATTTCTTGTCTGTATTTCACTTTATCAGTTTATATGTGTCTGTTTATTTAAGTGCATAATGTGGAGCCAAAATGTAAAACTAAACTCTGGTGCTGGTAATTTTGTGCAACTTTCTTGCAGTCAATGACATTCACTCAGGTAAATTAACTACACTTCATATCGAATATTCACAATTACCGTCCAGTAAAAGACTCTGAAATTCAATGCATTCTTGTCTACTCCTAACTTGCAGAAGTTTAATCAGATAATAATGGGGCAGGTTTAGGCACCAGCAACATTTAGAGGCACCAAATAGTCTTCCTTTGTATTCCTATAACATTTTAACACAATTTTAGAAACAAGCACAGTTGCAAAGGGAGAACAAATGAAATCTCTTCCCAGCATGTCTCCTATAAACTCCTACAGAAGAACCTGTCATGCAATGCTAGATGGAAATCTCTGATGACTACAATAGATGTCAAAAACTGGGACAGAGAGAAAGAAGGAAGATATGAGGAAGAACAATGAAGAGGTACCAGAACACAAAAGTGAGAATTACATATGAAAGGACAAAGGCATAAGCATAAACTAGAAACAAAGAACAGTTCAGCACAAAAATATTAATTGCTACATGGTATAAAGCATACAACAGAGCCAGAGGTGCATCTGAAGAGATAGAGACTACATGATAAGTCTAACTAATTTAGATGCTTCTAATGTACAGTACAGAAGCAGAAATAACTACCGGCAAATTAGTCATAATGTAAGCTTTTCGCATCATCATTAAGATGGGAACAATTCCTTTATCTGATCTGGATTCAAGCAAACATTAATGGAAAAGGGCCTTCACAAATCCTGGTACACACCTCCAGATCAAGTTCTTTCCTCTAAATGACATTCAGTATAGGATTTTAATACCTAGCCTCATAATCAAGAGCCTGGAATAATCCCATTAAACAAGTAATAGTCCTCAGATTATTTCTCTTCCACAGAATCAACAATTCTTTCAAAAGCAATCAGGATGTGAATTGTTGTGGAGTTTTTTTGTCAATTCCAGACACCATACTCTACTAACAGACAATATAAAATTCCTCTCTCCTCATTCCATAAAAATTTTACAAAGGACATATTTTGTACTAACATTCTTCTCTATGAAGGTCATTGGTCAAGTCAAAAATCTGCTCCAACCTGCTTGAATAGAAAACCTGAATCTCCAGTGGTCAGTCCAATACCTGGCATGAACAAAATGCTATTTTGTCTAAATGTAGTTTGGAGATTAGAGCCAGAATATGCTTTAACAAACAATGTATTTGCCAAGTTGGTTGGATTCTGCATATTATAAGTCTACGAAGACTTTATGACTGAGTTTTACTAGCTAGAGGAAAATACACATTCTGTTCATATGGTTTCAAAATATTTTGAGTATCCATAGAACCTTGTTGACTCACGTTGAGACACGCACTCTATGGATGAAGGCTTCCTGAAATAACAGGCTTCCAGCGTCAACACAAATCTCTCTGTTGGGCTTGTACATTAAGACAATCTAAGGGTAGACTGAATATCCATCTGGAAGTACATACCAATCCTTAACTTCTAGATAGAAGATGCTCTCTATTAGCATCGCAATCTTGAGAAACAGTCTACGACACTGTTGTCTGCTGATCATAAGCTAATAGAATCAAAATTTTAAAAGTACACTGTTTCCAGAGATTAGACAATATTTGAACTTTTTATTCAAAATTCTATTGCTCAGTAAAAATGATACTTCTAAAAGATGTTACAGATGGCCTTGGCCTACCTGTATGTACCTTCTTCATCAGCTTCAGGAATGGCTGAATGCACAGCCATGAGTTTTTGCTTCTTAATCAAAGACACTCCATGAGAACAGTAACACCACCACCACCAGGATGCTAATTTACTCTGATTGGCTTTCTTCCCAACTGTGTTCTCATATATCTTCAAAGCACAGCCGAAATATTGGAAATTATCATAGAATAGTTTGGGTTGGAAGGGACCTTAAAAGCTCGTCTAATCCAACCTCCTCTGCAACAAGCAGGGACGTCTTCAACTAGATCAGGTTGCTCAGATGTTCAAGGTCATGTTGTTTGAGTGTTTCCTGGGATAGGGCATCTACCACCTCTTTGGGCAACCTGTGCCAGTGCTACATCATAAAACATTACTTCCTTATACCTAGTCCAAATCTTCTCACTTTTAGTTCTACCCCTTGTCCTGTCACAACAGACCCTGCTAAAAAGTTTGTCCCCATCAATCCTGTAGGCCCCCCTTAAGGCCCGAAAAGCCACAACAAGGTCTCCCCAGAGCTTTCTCTTCTCCAGGCTGAATGACTCCAACTCTTTTGGACTGTCCTCACAGAAGAGGTGTTC
>VXBW01007705.1:0-52779 GCA_013400375.1 Thinocorus orbignyianus
GGGCTCCTCCACAGCATCGTGGTTGAGGGCCCCTCGGGCACAGCCCAGCAAAGGGCCTCCAGGGTGGCAAAACAAAAGGCTCCTCCATGTGGCAGCAACAAGGAGCGGCTCCTCTGCGACGGCACTGCAAAAGGCTCCGCGGAAGCCGCACTGGCAAAGGGATGCAACAGCAAAGGGCTCCTCTGAGGCGCCATGCAAAAAGGCTCCTCCATGGGGCAGCAACAAAGGGNATTCTCCACCTTCCTTCAACCATGGGCTCGTCCGGGACACCACAAGGAAGAAAACAAACAGTTTAATCCACACAAGGAAGACACATCAGACAATACTAGCAACAGAATACCAGTCAAGCAAGACCATTTATACCACAAGAAGGAAAAAGAAACACCACACCAGAGACTGCATCAACTACGTACAACTCAACTCGTCATACAGTGTCAATACATACAGCAAATACCATACCATCTCATGCAAGAAGCAACACAAGAGACAAAATACCACACAATGCAACCCAATACAGAGAGTACCTACAAGAGAGAAAACACATCCAACACAAGCAATGCGATACCTACCAGACACACCATTCGCAGGCTCCAGGGCCTCCAGGGCCACACCATGATGGGCTCCTCCAGGACGCCGCCATGATGGGCACCTCTGCCGCAGAGCAGTGATGGGCTCCTGTGGGGCAGCACGGCAAAGGCCTCCTCTGGCATGGTGCCTCCATCTGCTCCTCTGGAGCAGTACCATGATGGACTCCTCCGGCCTGCCGCACGGATGGACTCCTCCAAAACAGCAAGCCAATGGGCTGGAGGAGCCAGGGCAGTGTGGCCACGGGCTCATCAGGCTTGGCACTCTGAAGAGCTCCTGTGCGGTGACAAACCAGAGCCGGCCAGAAAGGCTCCTCCATGGGGCAGCAACAAAGGGCTCCAACACACCATGACAATGGGATCCTCAGCTGCAGGACGTGGAAGATGAAGTCTCCGTCGTGGCACAGCAAAGACGGGCTACTCCGAAGAAGAGCTGCCATAGACTCCTCAGGAGAGGTGTAACGATGGCCTCCTCTCCAGGGATGCCCAGCAATGGGCTCCTCCGTGGCACGGTCGTCGAGAGATCTAGGGCACAGCCCGGCAAAGGGCCTCCAGGGCAGCAAAACACAAGCCTCCTCCATGCAACAACAAGGAGCGGCTCCTCTGCGACGGCACTGCAAAAGGCTCCGCGGAAGCCGCANACTGCAAAAGGCTCCGCGGAAGCTGCACTGGCAAAGGGATGCAACAGCAAAGGGCTCCTCTGGGGCGCCATGCAAAAAGGCTCCTTCATGGAGCAGCAACAAAAGCATCGCCACCGCAGCGTGATGATGGCTCCTCAACACAAAGCACAAAGAGCTCCTCTGGCGTGGCGTGCTGATGGGCTTCCTACAACACACCATGATAATGGGATCCTCCGCTGAAGAGGAAAGGCACAGCAAAGACGGGCTCCTCTGAAGAAGAGCTGAGATGGCCTCCTCTCCAGGGAAGCCCAAAAAAGGGCTCCTCCACGGCATCATGGTCGGAGGGCTCTTTAGGTGCAGCCCGGCAATGTGCCTCTAGGACAGCAAAACAAACACCTCCAAGGTGGCAAATCAAATGGCTCCTCCGTGAAAGGCTCAGAAGCCGCACTGGCACAGGGATGCAACAGCAAAGGGCTCCTCTGGGGAGCTGCAGCAAAAGGCTCCTCGCAGATGGACCCACCATGGGCTCCTCTGCCCCGCACCACCCATGGGCTCCATCGGGGCAGCACAAGGAAGAAAACAAAGAGCAGAAGCCACACAAGCAAGACGCTACAGACAATACTAGCGTAGACTACAAGGCAAGCAAGACTGTACAAACCAGGCACAGGAAAAAGAAACGCCAGCACACAGGTGACATACACGACATACGCAATACAATACACTAAAAAATACATTGCAGTAACCCAGAAGAGTACAAGGAAGACCATACGAGAATACAACATCAGGCGATTGCATACGACATCAGGCGACTGCATAGGACACAGAAAATTACATGCAATACCATGCAATACAATACAATACAATACAATACAATACAATACAATACAATACAAGAAACACCTACAGGAAAAACAAGACAATACAAGAAATATCAAGTACAAGAAACACCACCCCATACACTACAGACCTTGCCAAAACACTCGACAGACAAGACAGACTACAAAAGGCGGCGCAATACAATACAAGGAACAGGACTGACACAATACCATACCGGACAAGGAACAGGATTCATACCATACCGTACCATACTTACCTTATCCTAGGAGACAGACCACGTATTGACAGACTAAGGACCATACAGGCAACTCAAGGCCAAAAAGAGAATCAGGACCATCCCCTGCAACCTAACACAGCTGAGAACCATACAAATCTCTGATGAAATACCATACCAGACAGGAAAAAACAACAAAAAACACACTGTACAGGAGAGATTGGACAATACAAAGTAGAAAAGGCAAGCTAAAATACAGTCACAAATAGGACAAAAGGCATTACAATACCAACTGAGTGACAAAACATATGAGAGCGAGCAACGCAAGGACGACGATATAGAACAGACCAATCAAACACATACAGTACAAAAGACACAAAAACCCTGCAGTACCATACAATGGCACCAAGAACACACCACGCAATAGACCAGAACACGTATGTAACAGAGAAAACAAAGCAAAGACACAGAGAGTCAAAAAAATTCAAAAGACACTCAAGACACCACAATGGCCTCCTACTCCTGCTCCACCGCCGCAAAGGGCTCCTCTGTGTTGGGACTCTGATGGGCTCCTCCGGCGAGGCGTGCTGAGCGGCTTCCTCGGCCCAGGACCCATCGTGGCATCCTCAGGTGTGGCGTGAAGAGGGGCTCCAACAAGACCTGCGCAGTGGCATCAACAGCTCCTCTGCAGCGGCACAACAACCGCCTCCTCCGCCGCGGCGCAAGGAATAACAATTACAGCCGAAGGAACACAAGGAATACAGACCATACCATACATAACATCTAGACAGTACAAGAAACACCATACCATCGCATGCAATTTTTACAGTATAAACACATACAGAGAGATATATGTCATACATAGATACATGCTTGATACAATACCATACCGTGCATACCTTACCCTAAGAGACATACCATTAAGAAAGGACAATACATACGACGCAAGACCTCAAACAGAATCAATACCACCTTCTGCAGCTGAAAGAACAGATGAAATACCACACCAGACAGGACAAAGCATCACA
Organism: Thinocorus orbignyianus; assembly: GCA_013400375.1. NCBI lineage: Eukaryota > Metazoa > Chordata > Aves > Ciconiiformes > Thinocoridae > Thinocorus > Thinocorus orbignyianus. The sequence continues at coordinate 3,284 of VXBW01007705.1, forward strand.
AACTAGACAAACCAAAAAGACAACACAGGCAATACAATGAATACCACACAGTACATAAGAAATTGTACAATACAACGCAGAAAATATAATCGAAAATACAAGACAATATTGGAAACACCACACCTTACAAACCATACCACACCACAGAAGGCAGACAAGGGCAAGACTACACCTAGGGCTCCTCCAGGGCCAACATGATGAAGGACTCCTACAGGATGGCACACAGCCCATGGGCTCCTCCAGGGCCACACACTCAAGGCCCCCAGAGGTGTGGCAGCAGGACGGGCTCCTCCAGGGCATTGCAGCCACTCTGGGCAGACGCAGCAAAGCGCCTCCAGAGCACCAAGACACAGGGCTCCTCTGCAGCACCACAACTAGGGGCTCCTCCTGCCCCACACCATCAAGGGCTCCTCCAGGATCTCACTGCAAAAGGCTCCTCAGAAAGGGCACTGGCAAAGGGATGGCAATGCAAAAGGCTGCAAAGCGCTCCTCTGCAGGACCACAACAAAGGGCTCCTCTAGGGCACTATGCACTGGGAAAGGGATGCAACAGCCAAGGGCTCCTCTGGGGTGCTGAAGCAAAAGGCTCCTTGGGGCTGGCCCCACCATGGGCTCCTCTTTCAGTGAAGCTTTCCTCGAGGTTGTTGTCAGAAACGGCTTCTCTACGCTGGCAGTGTGAAGGCAGTGATGAATAGAGTCCAAAGCCTCCAGACTGGTGCCTTGAACAACTGCGCTGGGCAGCCATTGCCAGGGGATGGCAATGTAAAGGGCTGCCCATGCATTACCACAAAGGGCACCTATGGGGCAATATGAGCAAGGGCATCTCTGGGGTGCTGCACTTAAGGGCTCCTCTGGCTTGGTGTCATGCAGGCCTCCTCCAAGGTGGCAAAAGAAAATGCTTCTCTCTGGCATCACAGAGACAGGCTGCTCTGCTGCGGTGCCACCATTGGTTCCTCTGGGGTCCCACGATGATGGAGTCTGCAGGAAGGGGCAACAATGGGCTCCTCTGGCTCAGGAAAAGGCTCTACCCAGGCACCACAGTGAAATACACCTCAGGTGTGGAATACTGAGGGGCTCCAATGCAGCAGAGCCATGCATATCTCTTGCCCCTTTCTGCAGAAGACACAGCAGCATTTTTCTCTCTGTGAACAGAATTGAGCCAAGTTACAAAATACAGACAGGGCTGAAACGGCATTTTGTGTATCTCTAGACAATACATTCCGCACACAGTACATACACAGAGAGCAGAGGAAGGCTTTTCAGTCTCTAAACAACACAGCGTATCCCCACGCAGAATAGACACAGGCAAGGTGACGAGAGGCCCTTCTGTCTGCACAGAGAATTTGGGGGCTAAATATACATGTACACAGAAAAGACCTGCCTCACCTACGTCTACGTTTAGTACCTATCAACTGTGTATGCATGATGGGCCAACAATAAGGAGAGGCTTTTCTGTCACTGGACAAACCCCACCCTGCCTTCAAGACTACACGTGGACAGGCAAAGCCACGTTTGGTTTCTCTGGATATAGCACCTAAGAGGAAATACTCTGCCTAGAGAAAAGAGGGAATGAGGCTTTTCTCTCCAGATGGAGACTGTTTTCCACCTGCAGATAGACTGTAGACAGGTAAAATAGGTCTTTTCTGGCTACTCATAGGCTAGATAGGCCGAGGCAGGGGGCTGACATCTACTTGGACAGCATACCCTGGCTGTGCAGAGAACAGAAAACAACAGAAGGGCTGTCCCCGCTCCCCGGAGCAAAACGCCCTTTCTGCCCTCCTCACTGCCTGGGGAAAAGATGCCCACTCCCCCGGCCCTCCTCCTCCTCAGGGCCGNCGGGGTGACAGCCCCTCCCCGGCTTCCCCTTTGACCCCTGGGAAGGAGCTCGAGCGGCCCGGCCCTGCCCAGCCCCGGCGGCCCCGCATCTCCGCCCCGGCCCCGGCCCACTTGAAGCCCCACCTGTGGAAAGCCCCGGCCCCGCACCACAGAGCTGTTCCGGCCTCCCCGCACCGGGGCAGGGCAGGCAGGGGCACCCCTGCTGACCAGCCAGCGTCCCTCTGTCACCGCACAGTGCTGTCCCCATGGACACTGCCCTGGACCCGTCGCTAGGCGACAGCAGCCCCAGCTGGGCCTCGGGCCTCCGGCACCTCCTGGCCCATCCCGGCCCTTCAGCACCTCCGGGCTGGGCCAGGCTGAGCCGTTTCCACACAGACCCACCTTGGGGGTACAAGGGGGGCTGTGGCCACGCACAGCGTGGCACAGGAGTGGCAAGGCCCAGTCAACGCCTGCTCCCAACAACAAGGCAGGCACACAAGCCAGTCAAAAACCACGGTGTGGGTGCTCCACAGGCCACCACCTCCACAAAGTCCTCCCCACCAGTGGAGGCAGCTGCAAAGAGGGCAGCACTGCAGAGAAAGAGGGCATTGGCCAAGCCTTGCAATGCCCTACCATGTCACTATCAATAATATTCACGTTGACCCCTCTCAGCAAGAACATCAAGGAATAAACCTGGTAAAACCCCATGGCTGAGCATACAGAAGTCTCCCATTCCCTTCTCCAGACACAACCTTGGTTCAGGACAGGCAAAAGACCTCTTGTAGGAACTACATGGGAAGCTCCTAAACGATGCATTCCTTATTAGACAGATTATTAACCAGTTAAAGCCTTAGAGGAATGAAACCCACATTCAGAATCCATCTGTTCATCTCCAAAACACCCCATATATGTAAATTATTACAGAATCACAGAATTGTCATGGTTGGAAGGGATTTGAGATCATTGTGCTTACCTTTCTTGAGCTCTTTGAGACCTGCCGATGACAAGTGCAATGCAACAGTTAAGCATTCGCCTTTCTAACAACAAATCTGAGTCACCAAGCACTGACACAGGCAAAACAATTCCTCAAAATCCCCCTAATTGGTGGGTTTCACCTCAGCTTCTTGCAGATCTGGATCTTGGGACTTTGAGCAGCTCTGGAAAGTTCTCCCATTCTGCTGTCTCCAGGGGTTGCACAAGAGCATGGCTTTTCCACAGGGCTGAACTGAAGGGGGAGACTTTACCTCAGTTTGGAAAAGAAGGGACAACAAAGGGGAAATTGTGGTTTTTTGTTTTTTGTTTTTTTTTGTGAGGATGTGACCGTCACTTCTGTTGCATCTTGTTAAAATCAGGGCTATTGTACCTGGAAGAGGAGGGAGGGAGCACTGAAAACTTGTAGCCTCCTGAGGGAGAAGCCCATCTCACTCCACAGCAGAGGGATTTAGGGCATCGGCATCCCTGAGGGGACACGTGAAGGAGAAAAACCATGACGAGTGCTCCTGCATAACACCATCAGGCTGGGGTCTGAGAAGGAAAGTGTCTGTGAGCTGAGACTGTGCACCAGCCTCACCAACCCCACACTGTCCCACCATGTCCCCAGAGCAACTGGGTTTGTTGTGACAAGACGGTGAGGAATTAAGAGGGGGGAGGAGGAGCAAAGGAAAATGACATGAAATGGAAAATCCATTTCACTGACTCCGGTGCTTGGCCTCAGACCCCTTCAGGCTTCCAGCACCCACTGGGACACTCACACTCCAGAGCCCGACCCACACTCGCCACCTGGGGCCACCCTCACGGCAGGACCGGGCCGGGCGCAGGCTCCGCGCCTCTGGCCCGCCCGCCCGTCGCCGCTCCCCGGGGGAAAGAATCTCTCTTCCCCCGCCACTACCTGGGGACGAGGTGTCCGCTCCCCGGCTGCTTCCTCCTCCTCCTTATCCTCCTCCTCCTCAGGGCAGCGCAGCTCCACAGCCTGCGCCTCAGGACGCGGCCGTTACCTCCAACAGCCCCCGCGCCTCGCGCCCCGGCCGTTACCTCCAACGGCCCCTTCACCTCGCGCAGCGGCTGAGGGGAGGTTGGCGGGGGGGGCGGGAGAGACGGAGGGAGCCCCAGGGGAGGGCAGGAGTGAGGGAAAACACACGGAAAGCTGCCGGAGCTGTGGGAACAAATGCTCCCCCCAAACGCCATCAGGGTAGTGACCTGCCCCCACCTGCTTTGGCTGGAAGGTGACAGTCACAGAAGTCACCAGACGCTGTAGAAAACACCCACGGGAGTCTTTAAAGCCCCATGAGATACCTTCAGCAAAGAGGAGGTCAATGGCCAGCAGAAGTTGATGGTCTCCGTTGTGAATGTTCATGTGGGTGATACCTACAGGTTTTGAGAGAAGGTTGGAACCACGACTGACAAAAGATGACCCCGCATCTAAGAGCGGGCCAGTGCCCCTTGAGAGCGATGGCCATTTCATTCTAGGCAGAGAACATTTTGCCACCCAACTGAGAAGCTTGAGTGTATGTGGATGTCTGCTTTCAGCCACGATCGGGCAATGTTCACAAGGGAGCCCCAGCCACACCATGCTCCCCCTGCCCAATCGCAGCCTTGTGTCCAAAAAAGCACCCGATTCATCCAGCTCCGATCATCTGTCCTGAAACACACTGAAACTTTTTACCTGGCTTTCCAGAAAGCTCGGGGAAGCTGTGAACAGAGTGAAGGCAAGACCTTCCAACCAAGTCTTGAGAAATCAGAGACACAGGCACACCATTTCCCCGCAGTGTGTTACAAGTTTAATTGTGCAAAAATACAGTCACCCAGACTTCAGCTTTGTTGTGAGCTGAACACAAGCCCAGTGGTGTACAGGCATGGAAACAGCTACTACTGCAGTTACAGAAAACACACTGTAATTTGCGAGGCAACCAAGTGGTTAAACACCCTGATTTACACAACCTGTGTTTAACTGGAGTACATCAACAGAATCAAAGAAATGACACCTAAAAGGAAAGCTAGTATCCAATCGTTAAGTTTAAGACTAACTCAAAATTAAAAAGTGGTTTAGACAGATTCCCCAGTGATGGCCAAGAATTAGTCTGTGATAGTGCAAGTGTAACTCTTCTTCAGTCAACATACTATTCATTGTGTTTCAGTAAAACAAAAGACTTTCCCAATGCCAGCATTTCTTTCAAGCATGGGAAGATGAAACATTCCTTCACCGAGGAAAACAGTTTTCCAAGCAATTCCTCTCCCGTGCATCCATGTTTTAACACAATTGGACTGGACATTCATAAAGCTGTTCCGTGCAGCTACTTTTTGGTCTTAACAAATCTACGTGCTTCCTGCAAAAGAGTTTCAACATCTTCGCTATCCTTCTCTTCTGAACTTGGCTCCCAGTCGGAGTCTTCCTCAGTCGGTTCACACTCCTCTTCCTCATCGTCTATAAAGCTGTCATTAGGGTCATAGTCATTTGGTTCATCATCACTGGCACCCTCTTTCTCCACAGCCCTTCTTCCTGTAGGGACAAAATATCATATATTCATGAATCATAAATACAGGACAAGAGAGACCTTGCAGAGACCATCCAGTTGGTCCCTCCCCTCAAGAGGGGAAAGAATCAGATAAAACATTCTACCTGATACTGACAGTTTGGGGTTTACTTTTAAGACTGGTGACAAGCTGTGCCGTCTCTCGCTCACCCTTACCGCAGCACATACTAGTCTGACTGCTTACAAAGTTTTCCTTGCTGGCTTTTCTTCCAGCACTTGCAAGACAGTAGCAGGCTTTTCCTGAGAATGTCTTCTGATGCCAGAAGAAAACGGTACCAGATAATGAAGCCACAGAGAACACTGAGGTTGTCCCTCAGCCTCCTTTCCTCCAAGCTAGACAAACCCAAAGTCCTCGGCCACTCTCCACAGGACATTGACTCCAGTTATTGGGGTCCAAAATAACTTTATATAAATTTCTTGTGCATGAATATTTGGCTTTGAGCAACCTGCTCTAGTGGGAGGTGTCCCTGCCCATGGCAGGGGGTTGGAACTTGATGATCTTTAAGGTCCCTTCCAACTCTAACCATTCTATGATCCTATGATTCTGTGATACCTCTCCATTCCCTAAGGAGGAGCACATACAATTTTCCTTGTCATCTTCATGCTACTTCCCTACCTCATCAATCCAGCTTGTCATTTAGCCTCTAGCTACTGCCGGATGGCTATTGTGACCCTCCTTTTTCTGCCTTCACCCACAGATACTGACTTAGGACTCTTTTATACTCCTACCCTCTGGAATCTGACAGGGGTTTTCATTTCCATTCATTTCTTTCCTGAGCTTCAGGTGAGAGAAGGGAATCTGCTACATCGCTCGCCTCCTACGTTCTCAGCTTGGATCCACACTGGAGAGTCTGTACTTCCTTTCTGAACGTGGGTTAAAGAAACAACAAAGGCTGAGCACTCCCTTCCTGGGCTGGGGGCAGCCCACCTGTTTCCCCAGTTCAATCCATTCTAGTAATTGCACTTCTTTCTAATCTGCGCTTCGTCTGTCTTCTTCACAACTTACTTCAAATCGCTTTCTAGCCTTTGTGGTATTTCACAACACTCTGTCAGCAGGAATCCAAGACTGAGTATTACAATTTCCACTACCAAGAGAGACAACAGCCTCCCTGTGCTACTATGTAATCCTCACTGATGACTAGAAATTAAAGTAAGAAGGATAAATAAGTGGTTTAAATTGAATGTCGTCCCCAAAGGCATTAACCTTCCCCTACACTATAGTCCTAATGAGCCAGATCTTACCTGAAACATCAATACCTCATTGAAAGTATTAGAAAAACTCATCAGCACATGCACAGATAGCACTTGAAAGTTATTTAAAGGTCAATGCAATGCAGAAGGAATATATCAATGTTTCAAGAGCAATCAGTCTTTACAGGGCAACCTCAACCAGCTGTGGATGAAATACTGGATTCCTTTCATCCTACTATGACCCCTGAGCAAGGAAGGAAGAATCGATTTAGCCACATGTGTCTCTCCTTAAAACATGTTGCTTTCTTGTCTGCTTCCAGGGAAGTACAGCCCAGGAAAGCCTGACACAAACCCAATCTCAGCACTGCTACTTGTGATAAAGCAAACAGGATTTTGCTAAAATGACTACTTTCTCCTCAGGTAAGTAGTATTGAGTACCTCCAACATCACTGAATGCCCCAAAACCGAGGCAGAGCAGTTGCATCCCATGCTGATGTGCCCATTCAGAAGAGTAGAACCTGCTCACCGTTTTTTGAAGTTTGCTGTCGGGTCTTTCTTTGAGTTACTAAAGAAAGGAAAGTTGTTAGTCAGGACAGAGCACAACACAGCACAAGGGTCATTCGTAGAGGCTGCTACAATGGAAGACCTATTAAAATAAACGGTGCAATGGTTCTGCTGTAGTTACAAGTACAAAACCAGCTCTGCTGCCCAAAAATATCCCCTTTTTTTTGTTTAGTGTTGAATGATTCTTGAGAGAATACCCAGATGAACTGTTCTTACTATTATGAACCACGCCACCTGCAGACAAATGTCACCAATATTGATTTGATATTTTACGTAGAAAATTGGAGTATTTCAAAACATCTAAACATTGTACATTATTATTTCCATAAATGCTGTTTCTCCTTAATAATGTCATAAACCTGATTCTTTAAAGTAAAATACATTATCATTACATTTCCACAACTGCTCTGAAGTATTGTTTATTGCACTGGGATTTCAAGTGGAAAAAAAATCTCCAAGACCAATAATCAAGAAAAAAAGCACAAAAAATGCAAAGTATCTTTATAAGAACAGACAAAATGCAAACAGTACATTCCCATGTGTTCTTCAACAATTCTAGTTACTGGAATATAAAAGACTAGAAAATTTTAGAATAGAAACTCAGATTCAGTTTCAATTATATTCCCTCCAAACCTCAAGAGAACATACGTGTATGGAATTTATTCTCTCAGTACTGAAATCACTGGTCCAAAACCAAATTCAAAATAAAATAAAAAAGGTGACTCATATGCTTGCAGTGTTTGTTTTAGAGCATCACAAGACTTTAAAATCATGTTACCCAAGGATTTCCTATCAAAAGAAAAATAAGAACAAAAACTAATATGAAATCTTAAGATATAAATCTATACAGGTAAAGCATAAAATAATTCTGTGTACATACTTTGAGGATGGGAGAAAAGCTACAGAAATAATTTACTGCATCACCCATTCGACATGTTGAGAAACACTTCAGTAACACCTAAACGCATTCCCTGTTTTCATTGTAATACTCCAGCTCTGAATGGAGGAAGTAGAATACAGAGATGCAGTAATATCATACTGTGCCATGTTTCATTTTCAATAAACCCCATTAAACTCATTAAAATACCCACTTGGCACAGCAGGTTTGTCAACATGTAAGATACAAAGCAAGATACAGAGTGGGAGTTTGCAGTGGCCAGGCACAGTGGTCTTCATTGTCACAGACAAGGGCAAGACCTCAAGCTTAGGAAGCCCAAGGGTGCAGGGCAACACAAAGTAAGTTGCAAATGTGTGGTTTTCACTCATAGTAGTTGAAAGCATTTTAATCCAAATTTTTGGTATCTATTATTGGGTTTGGGGGCTTCACCCTCCCATAGTTTGAGCTACATTGAACAACTTGGCTTACCTGGAGGTGCACTGTGCTTGTATTCGAGCTTATGCTGTGGATTCTTCCTGCAAAGAAGAAAACAGTAAAAGCTTGATTTGCCACCTTGTCCTGCACTTAACAAGCCCAGAACTCCTTGGAATTTTATGGATAATGTTCACTCCTTTTAAAAAAAATAATAAATTTCTATGACCAGTGCCTTACTGCAGAATCTCACCCTATAGAACATAAACTTGAAAAAAATCAGGTTAAATAAGAGTTCCTCTTGTTTCAGCATGAAAAAAAATAAAAAATAGATGGCTGAATAAAAGCAAGAGATCAAATAGATTCCAAAGTTGTGTGGTAAGATTTATTTGTTCAGTGTGCTAATAATGCAGTATTTACTCTCACTAAAAATGAAACCAGAACGTAACTTCTGGGGCAGTAAGTACAATGCGTGCATAGTAATTACAGGTCTGAGATATCCAGGAATAGTTTCCATATTCTGAAATGTAAGACTACAAATTAAATAGTTTGGGAAAATTAGAAGAATTTGGCAAGAAGTGCCTGTCTCAATCTCAGGGAGAGGCCATGAAAGGATTCTTCAGATTAGTCACTTCTGCAATATGCAAATTCAGTTTACAAGTTCGTATGTCTTCTATAAAAAAAACAACAGCATCAAAGCAGTGAAAGAAAATTTAAAGCTTCCTCTTAGATCTACAGTTCATGTTCCCTTCGTTCAGGCTGTGATGCAGGTCATTACCACACTGATTGATCTTCTGCCCAGTTATCCAGTGCTGCTCCAATGTTTTAACTGGGTCTGACTTACATTATGCTCACCCGTGTTGTCAGAGGCCTTTCTCAGGGCTGTATGTTAAAATAGTTCCAACTTGATTTATTTTTGTGCAGAAATTTTTTTTTAAATTCTAACTTTGGAATAAAACCAGATGAGTTGCCTTGAAAATAAGCAGCAATTAAAGCCCACTATTTAAGAATGACATACCATGTGACAACATTGCTTGAAACTTGAGATGAATTTCTGCAACTGCAGAAGTTTGTGTGTATTTTACAGAATACTCTTGCTGTGAAGCCTGCCTTGTAAAAGCAGTTGCTTATTTATGTTTTCTCATTCTTCAAAGAACAGAGTAATGCAGTCAGACCTCAGTAGAAAAAAATAATCTTACTTTTATGTCAAATAACTTGAGACAAATTCACAGGCTTCAGGCTGATTTACATTTCTATACCTACTGCCGTCCCAAAGTACATGTGTGCATGAGATAGAAGTGATAGCTATCTGAATAAAAAATGAAAATACAGCTTCCTATCAAATACACTGTACTAGAACAAAAAGAATTGCCTATTCTGGTGTTTTACTATAGCCAGCAGCAGACCATTTGATCCCATCTCAAGGCACAGTATTTGCATCATTTAATTATGTTCCCTTCTAGTAGTAGCCAACAGATAAAGGCAATAAAAATAACAAGGAAACTCTTCAAATTGCACCTCTTGCTTCATTGAAAGAATGATCCATTGCTTCATGGTGCCTGCTTTTCTCTACCACCCAAAAATGAAACATGGATTAAGAAATGATCAACTAATACAGCACAGAGACTGTCTAATCTGGAAGAATAGATGGTTTTGGAAGACAGAAACGTTTTTTTCTGCATGAGTTGAATATAACACAGTGTTTTCTTTCAAGTCACACTCATTTTGCTACATTTCTTAGAGAACATGCTCTCCAGGATCATCATGAATTCTGGGAGAGAGAGGAGAAAATGCTTCTGCTCAGGCAAACCTTTATTAAGGTCAGCTGTTAGTTCCAGTATGTCCCCTATTGCCTCAAAATATATACTTCTGGCCATGGTGTCAATTAGAGAGCACTCATTAAACTTCTCTGATTACAAGTGCAAAAATTAGTCAATGAGAAACAAAATGGAGTCAAACAATCTTTTGAAGAAAACCAACAGTGCCTAGGAGAAACTGAAGTCCATAAACTGGATTGCTGTTATATATTGCTTCCTAACAAATCAATCACTGATTAAAACAGTTTTTGTACAGGAAAAGCCATTTTGTACAGTTTCTTACCTGTAACAAGCCGTTCCATAGGGACATTCAGGTCGGTTATCGTTATCCTGAGTTATGATCTCTGTTTCATGATAGTCATCGTCGTCAGGGTGACTGAACTGCTGAAAGTGAATGGGATTCTTCCTGCAAAAGACAAATATACATCGAGAACTGGCTGCTCCATCTGGACACGAGAAGTGGAGATAAGAAGGGTGGCTCCTGAATCAGGCACAACTCATTTTTCTGTGGTTGCATAAAAAAGAGCTTTTAATGTTTAATTTCATGCAGAATGATAGACCTACTGAGAGATAACAGAACAAAAGCCTTTTCTGCACAGGCTGCAAAGGAGGTTAAGATGGGAATTTTCCTATTTGCCATCAGCTTTAAGTTTCAGACCTCCAATGCTAACGCAGTCGTACACCACGGATCATATTCAGTGGACAACTCGCTTGGGTACGACTCCATCTGGAGTATCAAAGTGCAACAGAAACTTCCACTTCAAGTCTTAGCACAAGTTGGAAGGGCCAACACATGGCAGCTGAACAACTGCAGTACTAAAGACTCCTCACAGCCTCGGGTTCTCACATACTGGCTTCAGGCAACCTGCCTCAACTGCTACTTTTGTTCTGTCTGCAAACTACTACTGACTTGAATACTTCATGTGCCCACGTATTATTCCAGGTGGAGCAAGCTACTGGACATCACATTGACTATGCTGTCGAGTTTGGTTGGCTGCCATGATGTTTTGATATATCAAATTGCAACGATGACATGAAGTTGTACCAGAAAACATAACAGTTCTGCATGTAGCTGATTCACAGCAGTGCCAGTGATGAGCACGCTACCAGCATCGATGACTTTTTGCTCTACAACACTTACACAGGTTGAATCCAAGGTGAGCAAGTAGTGAATACAAATATGCACCACCAAAAGAACATTTCTACTGCTTCAAGGCAGTATGCTTGGACATACACCATATGAGACAAGACAGCTATAGCAACACTACTCACAGAAGAGTTTGCATTACAAAACTTCTGGAAGTGATGTTAAAAATAACCCAGAAAAAGAGTACTTCAGGAGAAATTCATGTGGCAGGTCAAAACACACTATAAAAATTACATCATATCAAACATACTGGAACCAAATGCAAATCTGCTTTTTCCCTATGACTTCAAGACACCTTTTTCCAAGCATAATATTTAAAAGCATGGAATATGAGATATTTTAATATTTTCCAAAAAGACATCCACAAAATACTTCAGTGATTTACCACACTAACTCCCAGAGTACATAATCTTCAATGTGTTTGTGCAAATTGTAAAAGTGAGCTGTTTGCCTCAAGCAAGAGGAACGACAAGATTAAACTGCAGAGTGATTATTGCTTTTCTTTACATTTGTTAGAGCTGCATTTAGAAACACAAAGCCAGAAACAAGAGCTTCCCTGCTGATCACAGGTATTCTCTCCTTTAGATTCACAACTACCTTTTATGAATTTCAAAGGGAACACTCAATATTAATCTCAGCATTTCAACTGCTACCAGAAGAAAAAAAAAAAGCTTCTCTTACAGCTTTTGCAAAATGACTACATAAGCACTGTGAGCTTTATGAGCCATTCAGGGCTCCTTTTAAGCATTTGAAAACAGTTGGAGATTTTAAGTATTAATACTAAATATCTATTTACTCGGTACCTTTCACTCAGGAAGCTCCACAAGCCAAGCTACAGATAAAGTCTTCAATAAGCTACTGATCAAAGACGTAGTATCCCTTGGATTTATTTACACAGATGACAAATTTCTTGTCTCTTCTATTAATTTCTGCAAATTGTAGGGCAAGTAAATCGTTTCACGAAGTATTATTGCAAAATTGCATTTACCAGTCATTTACTCCACCACAAGCTCTCAGAAAACATCACTTACATTGAGTTGGGGCTGGCTGCCTACTTATTTTACCATTTAAAAATAAATGGGATGAAACCAAGTAATTTTAGAGACTGCTTTGTTTTCTAAACGCATGAAGTTAGCTTATTAGCAATATAAGCAAGAATTCTGAGTCATTTGAGACACAATTCATCTTCTCGAAGGGATACAGAGGCAACTAATGTTCTGTGAAACCATTTTTTATATTTATTCCTACAATAAGATACTTGTAGCATTACAGTAACTGAGGAAAGAAGGCCCAATAGCTGTAATTTAGCCAACCTACTGTATTTTAGAAGATACCCATTTGTTGTTTTTCTTTTCTTTCAAAAATTGACTTTGAAACCTGCTTGGACAACACCAAACAGCCCTTGTTGGAGGGGAGGGGAACAAAAAAGAAGAAAGTCTTATGGGAGGAAGCAGCATGAGAAACAAGTTTTTATGTCTTTATGTACACTCCCTATTCACAAGGCTTTGGGATTCTTTGGGACAGTGAATGATCCTCCTCAAATTATACATTTCCTGTGAAGCACCTTAAATGTGTCCTACTTCAGATGCTCAGGACTAACAGAAATATATTTTGTCTTTCCTTTACCTGGATAATTTCCACGTATCCCACTTTTATATGTTGTGCAATGATATGCAGCAAAATAAACAGAAGCAAAGAAGTGCACAGCTTCTGCTTCTATTAAGCATGTTTTCCCTTCTTGCAAAAATCTGAAGCTTCTTTCTTTTAATAAGGGTTTGCTTTGTCTGAGGTTTTGTCTGAGGTTTTTTGGGTTCTGTTTGCTTTGTTGTTTTTTTTAAACACAAAAGAGTTGAGTCATAAGAGCACAATGTCTATCACACTATGAGTTGCACCCTAAAGTTAATTAGTGTCACAACAAAACCTCACTGCACAGGAATATGTTATTCATTTTATCAAAACAAAATCCTCAAACTTTACTCACACAAAAAGCAGCCAATTAAAAGTCCATTTTAAGAATAAAGTTTTATGGGAGATTTGTCTTCTCATAAACACACACAGTTACTGTAACTTTATTTTCACAGAAGCTCTGAATTTGTGTACTCGTGCTTAACGATGCATAAAGTTACATGTATAAAAAAATATGCAAATAAAACTGATAAAATTCTTCAGAATCAACGTAGTCATCTCAAGCAGAAGTTGAGTATTGCTCTGTGAAATATTTAAGACAGTATTTTTTCTGTGCAGCTACCAAAAGCAACTTAAAAGCTTTTTCTAATGCAAGTTTAACTGATTAGGTGAGAATCCCTGGCTCTTCACCCCTGCCATTTCTAGGGCTCATTCTCTCAGCTACTAAAGAAACTAGTAGTGAAGATGCAATGAATTGTCAGCAGTAGTTATAAAGCCATAGAATTCAACCTTGAAGTTATGCCACATCTATGCTTAAGTTTAAGTTGTAAGTCTTCTTATAAGACAGGACTCAAAAAGACAGATTCAGGTCTTCAGCCACCAGATTTAAAAGCTTAAGGAGAAAGGAAAAATACCTATTTTCACAAACAAACAAAGAGCAAACTGATTTAAAGAATGCACACACAAAGCCAAAGGCTGGTTGAGCACATCCTGCTTTGACAGCTATGGGAAGATTTGCATACACCCAATGTGGACAAAAATTGCAGGTCATGGTTCTAGAGATGAGAGTTCAGGTCTACCACACCCCTTCTTGCAGCCCTTGAAAACGGGGATTGGGTTTGGACTTATTTTCCTTTTAATTCCCTGTTAAGTTCAGAAAAACAAGCAGTGGACAAGAAAATGAACACAAGACAGTACTCAAAGAGTAAGTTCTTTGACAACAAATTACAGCCAGATATAACATACACAGAGCACTTTGCCTCCTGTGGTAACAGCAGTTTCTTTCCATTTCTTTACAAGCTTCAGGCTACCTCAGAAAAAAGAATCTGACACTGAAGGAAAATGACAAGAAGAATCCATGGAGCGAAAGGTGTTCATCAAGCTTGATTCTTCCAAAAACAGTGTTTTCAAATTCATAAATGAAGAGACTGAAGTATGGGTTACAAAATTATTTCCTAAATGTTTACAATATGTGGTAGAGAAGGAAAACGCTGCACAATGAAAAACTGAACATATGATCACTGCGTTCCTTCAAGCATCCACTCACATCACACTTATATACACAGTCTGTTAGAAATATGAGCAACTGCAATGACTTGCTTTCATCTAACACAGCTATCCCACTGATGCAGAAAGACTGCTTGGTGGTATTGTATTAAAAGCAGATACTAAGACAGACCACAAAGCACATCTCTTTTGCTGTTTAGTCTCATGACATTTCTGGCAGATCAAAGCTCACAGTTTTGATACTTTATATTTACAAACTTCTTCAACAGAAGATTTTGTCATGTCTTATTCCAGAGCATTGTTTTTGCTTAAAAAGCAACACTTCCCAGAAGTATTGCTTTAAAAAGTTTTAAAGTTCATAAAGATCCAAGAACAGATGTACATGTACAGACTCCTATTCCATACAAACTGTAGCTACAATTTGCCTTCCTAAACATTAGGAATCCTTCAGCATATTAGAGCATTAAATCAGCCATACAGGGGAAAACTTGTCTAACAAAATGAAAAGTATCTATAGCAAACTAGAGGCTGCATGTGTACTACTGGGTGAGTTTAACTGTCTAATAAAACATGTTTTCATCATCATTAAGGTAAATAGATAAGTAAAAAAAGCTAATTAAAGTTGGAAATCTGATGTGTTTGGTAACATAACAGCTTTACATATTTGATTTACACACTGACATAAAAAAGAATCCATTTACCTGTGCTTGTTTATTTTCTAAATAACCTCACTGCTTTTCCTATTGTTCATGCCCCTTGGGGGATAAAAATAAGGTGAGGGGAAAAAGTAAGGCAGAGAGACAAAAAGAGAGACAGACCTGGCTTAGCCTTATCTTTTGTGCTTAGAGTGTACAGAGATTTATCTAGAGCTCAAAGTCTTCTACTAAATGCAGCCCTCGGGTCATCTGCTAGCCTCAAGACCACCTCTGGGTTTGTATCTTCTCTTTGATAAACCAAGACTTGGCACTCCAGACCTTTTCTGGGCAGAAAGAACTAGCCAGTTCCCAGGCACACAGCACTGGGGTTGTGGAACTCCGCTGGAACATTTGTATCACACGGAACATTTGTACAACAGATCTCTCACTTTGGAGCGAGAAGATAGGAATAGGAAAAAAAAAGGTTAAAAAATAATACTTTGTTGTTCACTTGAAGTATTATCAAAGACACTGACCAGGCAAGGGTTAACACAGAGCTAGAAGTATGCCTCCTTCTGGGTTTTAGGGAGGGACTGAGAGCATCACCCAGAAAAAAAGGCAGACTGGCCAATTTGTAATAAAAAGTAGCTTTTGATGATTCAGGGATGACAAATAATAAGTATTTTAAATATTCAGACAGATCACAAAGCATGCAGTATTGTCAATAAACACAATCATCTTTCATCAAAGTTTCACCTGCTAATAAAACAAGCCTACAGGGTCTACGCAGGGCATTTCAACCACTTACACCTCTGCTCCCTGTTGGTACAAGTACTGTACACACAGGTTTTGTCTTTCTTTTCTTTTTCAAAATTTCTTTTTCTTATTTCCTACACTTCATCTTTTATTTTGCTGGAGTATTTCATCCCTTATTTGGGTTATGTTAGCAGTTAGCAAGACATCCTGGTTCCTCCTTCTGTACCTTTAAAATTCTTGTTATGCCATTTGTTTCTCATCAGTCCCCTGCTTACCAAAAGATTTTTTCTCAAATTAAAGCCCATAACGACTTTACTGTTTTCTCTTCCTTAGCCAATACATTACTTCTTAATAATAACCTATCTTAAGCTAGTTTTAATTTTGTTTTACCTGTAACAGCCTGTTCCATACATGCAAGGTGTCCTCTTACGCTTGATCTGTTTGGCGCTTTCTGAAGCATCTGCACTTCTGGTTGAATCAGAAATCTCAGTCTTGCAATCCAGATTTGCATCAGGCTCAAGAATCCCTTCCTGGGCACCAAAATTTTGGGAAGTCCTGCCCCAGTGAACTTGTTGGCTTGTAGAACCAGTAATCTGCTCTTTGTTTTCTGTTTCCTCAGTTACATTTGTTTTACTGGAGAACTGACCTACTCTTTTAGAACACTTACTATGCAGCTGCCTATCACTTTTTTCCAGAGAACTTCCAGGGTTTTTTGTTCCAGTCTTGCCATTTCCTTCCATGTTTCTCATGGTACTCTCAAGGGGAAATCCAGATGTATTCTGTGGAACAAGGTTACATTTTGAAGGACCTGAAAATTTACACTCTTCAGAATTAAAAGCTTTAAGATCAAACTCTGCCTCATCTCATCATTCCAGTTTTCAAAAATCAGAGAATCATAGAACAGCCCAGGTTGTACAGGACCTCTACAGATCATCTGGTTCAGCCTTTAAAACCTTCTACTCCACTTTCTCAACTGAAGTTTGCATTAGCAAAATGCAGCTGCTGAATATAAGGCTCAAGTTAAGGACACATAGACACACAATTTAAAGAAAAACTTCTCCTAGAGCTCCTGTCCTCAAGCTTCATTTCCCTCCCAACACAGACAGGCTCCTCTCTCACCCCCTCGGCTGCTGAGTAGCCCAAAGACTTTAGCTTAAATTAGCTTTCAATTAAATGTTCTGCTCCTGAAAAATTAATGGTAGTTATACACGTAAAGATACATGCATAGATATGTGTAGATAGACTCTAGAAGAACACACATTCCTATCAAAGAATGAATTTTAATCCCTTAATTACCAAGGTATTTGGGATATATACACATTTATCCATACGTGGGAATTCATGATATACACCTTGAGGTTAATCCCACCCAATACATCTTAAATGCTTCAGCTCGTGACTCTACATTATAATACAGTTTGTCATTAGATACCATCAGGCAACAATTTCACTTTTGACAAATGCTGCACTTTAAATTTTTGGAACAGGTATACACTTAAAATAAGAGATGTGTGCTTTAGAAGAAGAACAAGATACATAACCAAGACAGGAACATTGTACCGACAACCGAGATGTCACCTGGCATCACACCTATACTGAAGGCTGAATTAGTTTGATACACTACAGAACTACTCAAAGGTCTCTGTTCCCTACAGTTTATTAACTAGGTTCCCCTCCAGTAAATTTATACTTAGTTTGCAAGGATGTGTTTGGCAGAGCTTGAAAATCAGCTGTTGGCTTCCTATTTGATTCTGTTCCTTTCAATGCAAGTCTCATCAAATGTTAACCAAAACCAGAGACAATTACATCTGAACAGCAATGGGATTAAAAAAGGGCAAAGTCAGCATTAACATCAAATCACCCTGACAGCAGCATATTTAATAAGCCAACTTGGAGACAAAGATGACTCTCTTAATCGAGAGTCCCAAAATCAGGCTCAGCAAACAAGTGCAGTTTGGGAAGTTAGTCCTCCTTTAGTTCTCCTTTTGCAAAATTCCTCTAATTTGCCACTCCCACTTGTGACTTCTCTACTACACCCTTCAACCCTTCGCCTATATTGTATATAATCCTACTGACCACTTTCACATTTATTATGATGAGTAGTTAAAAAACAGGTTGCAATCAAGGCAAACCAGAGGCAAGTTCGCTGTCGGCACTAGTCACAACGTGTGTGACCTCAGTGCCATCTGGTGGCTGCTGGCACTTGGAAGGATTCACATTCTTTTTACTTCCTGCCCGACAGCAGATTTTTCCAATTGCCTTAAATATGACAGTAGGAGCATGACTTTGGTTTTGATATCAAAATTCCAATCTTTTAGAGCTCTCTATGATTTGCCTGCACTAACCCATTATCTCCTCTGCAAAGTTCTAAAGGCAATTTCTTACACTATGCTTAAGATAAAAATGATTTATGGAATTATGAGAAAATAAGTAAGGCTTCATACTTACAAACTGCAAAATGAAGTAATTCATTATGTAGTCACCTTATAATATGACAAAGAGAAAATAGCACTGAAGCTGGTATTAATGCACCCAGCCAATAGAGCTTGCCACTCAGAGCACTTTTTTGGATTAAAAGCTACCGCTATGATTAAGATTACCCTTAAGATTTAATTAAAAAACAAAACAAATCCCTCACTGTTTTCAGTGTCAAAACCAATGAAGCATTAACAAATAACAGTGTTTTATCAGCTCCTTTAAGAGATCCAAGCAATTCTAATGTTAAAGATGAGAAATAAGTGAATAACCTCCCCCAGTTATTCACTTAAAGTCAGCGAAAGCCTCACTTTACTCTCATCAAAATACATCCTCTCTGTTGGTCATTAGCAGGGTGCTATCAGTAAGCATTTAACTGCCTACGAATTCAGCTGTACTTTAAAGACACTCAGACACCTCTGACCAGATGGACTGAAGTGCCTGTTCACTCACTGCCACGGATAGTTTTGGATTTCAGATTGCTTTTTTTCTTTCCTTTTTTGGACTTGGGTTTTGGAATAGTGACATAAGCACACTCCCTGCTATCTTTCTTCGAGATGTAGCAGTTGCTAAGCTACATACCATAATCCTCTGACCATAAAATCTCACCAGTGTCATACCATCACCTATCCCCAAAGAGTTCTTGGAAAAAGAAACCACATAACAAGGCACTCCTAGGACCAATACTTTGGCCCACGTCTTCCAGCCGCTTGCCGTAAAGCTCAAAGTCTGGTATTTCTCTGGAACATTTGGGGCTTAAATCCAAGATCCCAAGAAGGAAGTGCAGAAAAAAAAGGCTCTGAGGGCTTCCACATCCTTGCTACAGAGCTAATGAACTGGCATTTCAAAACAACTCTTAAACACAACAGAACACACAGTTATGTTGTAAACCCAGCCAACTACATTCTCATTTTTTCAAATACGATGGTTCTGCCCTCAGCCAAAAAAATTACCTGAGATGAAGGGACATGGATGGAAAGACAGCTCCTTTTCCGTTGATCTTGCTTTTCACCTTCAAAATCCTCGATAGTTTCTGAAGAAACTAATCTTTTCTTCTGCTGCATGATTACTTCTGATTTTAATGATTCCATATTAATTTCTCCCCTTCCTTGTCCTTTTTTCATTCTACCATCTTAAAAGAAAAACAGAAGGATACTTTTGGAATGCAACTTTTACAGTGAAATCCTGCCCACATTAGAAGTCTAAACCCGTATCGATGCAGAATATTGGGCAAAAAACACACAAAAAAGTGACAATTGTGCATGAGCTGTTTCAACAACACATTTTTCACTTCCTGCTTTTAAGAGTAAAAAGTATGTTTTAGTATGAAACAGATGCTTGAGGGAGAAATTTGACGGCAAAACACATTCAGAAGGACAATACCCATGGCAGGGGGGTTGGAACTTGATGATCTTTAAGGTCTCTTCCAACTCTAACCATTCTATGACTCTATGATAATACTCAATGCCATTTTGCAAGACTTGAAAAACTCTCCTTCAAAAACTACAGGCATGACAGAGACATCTGTAGGAAACAAGGAATTCTTCCAAATGTTCATGTCTAACTTCAAAACAACAAATTGGTGCTCCCTTTCCAATAAGAAGACATACAGAAGAGAAACGAAAGGGCAGTCTTTTCATTTTATTACCTTTCCCTTCAATAGCACCCTAAAAAGATGCAAACCACCTCACAATTTTAAGGAAACATTTTAGATCTGCAGAAGAAATTGGTTGTTTTTGTAAAGCAAAGCTGGAATCCTCTCCTCATGTCCTGAATTTTTAAACAGCTCCAATAGTGTTCGCAGGTATCCCTGGCTCCCTCACGGTCAGGCCTTCAACCACCCATAGACACCCCTTACCCACACAGCTCCAAATCTCTGCACCTGCATGACAAAAACATTCAGTATTTGAAACAAACACTATATGGACATATCTAACACACTATAGTACTTGTGGAGAAGAAACAACCAAACAAAAAACCCTACCCAACCCCCCAAAAACAACCAAATGTAAGAAAACAATCAGACTACTGCAGGATTCAACAACTCAACACGGCCAGTAGCAGTCCCCTGGTACATGTAATTTTCATATCCAAGGGAACAGTCTAGATTTGGAAAGAAAAATATAAAGTTTCTTTTGCTTCTTATAATCTTCCGAAAATTAGCTTTTGAGGGAAGGAATAGGCAGGGTAGCCAAGGGGATATGACAGAGGTGTCCAAAGCCAGAATTGCTCAGATCAATCCATTAAGACACCTGCCATGTACTACAGGAGATAAGAAGCAATTGGTCAGACACTACATGAAATACTTCTGCAGCCCTGCTTCAGCATCAAGAGCCAAGTCTTTCCATTACACCACCTCAGCAGAAATAGCAGGTAGAAACAGAGGCATGAAAGAATAGCTGTTGGACCTAGAGAAGCAGACACACACCCACCAGCCACAGGTCATACACTTAGACTAACGAAGAAAACCCACTAGTGAGCACCTAAACCACCCCACACCTCACCACAGAACAGCAAGAGGCCGGACCTGCTGTCTTCAGCAGAAACACAGGGGGAGCATTGACCATGTGCTTAGATATTTTCCATCTCCCACTTCTTTAATCTTTCAGTTCCACTGATAAAAGTCTCTGATGAGCGATAAATACCTTGCAGTAAGGTTGTTGGAGAAGGTCTAACAGCAGTTTTAGGACTTTTTACAAGCTCCCAGGACAAAAGCTGAACACGCTAGATAATTATTTTGGAATTGTGCCAACGAGGCACACTTGTGTCTCCCGTTGATAGGGCTCAACACAGTAATTCTGTCACTGCTACCACTGATACACAGAGGTCAAAGCTTATCACACATTCAGCAGTTTCTTGTTACAGGAAGGGCAAGAGGGAATGCCCCATACTGGTGAGAAACTACTACAATGTGATGAATTCTCCTCCTGGGAGGAAACTTTGGACAAAATGATTAAGTCTGATTTAGTCCCAGTTAAAAATAAATGGACACACACCACCTTTAAAATTAGAAGAACCTACTTTTAGAAGGGCAATACATCAGTAACCTAAAGGTGGAGAAGGGTTAGAATTAAAGGCACAGAAACCACCTAGAATTTACATACTAAACAAAACAGGTGAATTTATAGGAATGGGCTGCAGAACATCAGACGCTCAGCTGTCCAAAGAGAGGATATTATCAGGTATAAAGAAGAAGAGAAAGAAAATCAACTGATCAGAAAGAGCTCTGTCACTCCTGTAGGACTGATGACAACTGAGATAACCTAGGTCAGTTTCTGTCAGCTTTCAGGCACAGAACATAGAAAGAGAAGTAACAAATTAATACTTTCTACCATCATCATTACAATTTAAGCAAATGGTACCAAAGCAAATGAGTGTATATTGGTATGCAAACATACTACGCTGCAAACCTACATCCTTTGGTTATAGGCTCAGAAATCCTCTGCACCAGGAGATCTCTTTCCAGCATCCAAGATGGAAGCACTCTCTTCCTTTGGACAGGTTTTGACAGCTCATCTTCATTATCATCACAAAAAGGAACCTGAAACAACATTTACTGATTAGCACCTTTTTCCAGTTACAAAAGGGGGCAAAATCTAGTAACAAGTTCATCCACAGTTGTGTTCTTCACAAACAGCCTGCATAACTACCCACTTTTTAGATGGTGCTCACTGCCTCATGTCTAGTTCTTAGGCACCCAGAAAAACAAAATTTATAGAAACCTTTGTGTAGTAAAAAAACCCAACAACTCCTTAGAACTTTAGAATAAATATCTAAAAGGCTACAGAGGAAAGTTTCATAGAAGAGCTAGATCAGCACCCTGCTATAGAGCTTCAACATAGAAATAAGAGAAACAGGAGGCTTAACAAAAAAATACCCATTTGTCAAAAAAACCCAAAAAATAAATAAAAATAATAAAAAAAAACATCAAAACAAACAACCCAGAACAGAAAAGTCCTGCTAGCGTTCTCTCAATTCCTTTCCCCAGAAAGGAACCACATTCTAAACAAATTAAATATACCAAAATCACGTTCAGGACATACTTATGCACTGAGAGTAATACTATCAGTATGGATCTGTATTTACTGAAAGGAAAGCATCTACCCCAGGAATCTCAGTTACAGTAAAGATCAACATTTTATTTTTTGTAGATAGCTATCTACTGTACTATGATGTTGACCAACGTCTCCCTTTTAGCACTATATCCCTGGATACACAACAGAAGACCTAAGAAAAATCCCACCAGCTCCATATATACATCCAGACGTTTTCACTCAGCAACATTTTAAAAAAATACAGCAAAAAATTTTTGCTTGGAAAACTTTATTTTGCTGGACAAGATGCTGGCTGCCAGGGAAAAATAAGAGAGTTATTTATCCATGGGTTTATATGAATCTTGACAACGCAACCCCATCAAAACTGTATGATTCAACTGAAATGGGCTGCTAGTGCACTATAAACAGATATTACTTATAGGCAACACAAGGCATCTACAATCCAATTGCACACTCTCCAGATATAAATTTCAGAGGTTTTTAGGCTGTGTGGGCGAAGAGCCTTCACAGGTACTTGCAGCACAGTTATGGATACAGGCCAGAACTGGACTTTGTTCTGCAGTACTGAGCTACCCTATTGTTGGTTTAAAATATTACTGTAGCAATAGCATTTTTTTGTATATTCCAGAGAACCAATTACTGCAGCGTAATTATCATAAACATAAATACACAACAAAAATATATTTTTATACTTGTATAGCATACAATCCCAAATCAATAAAACAACTGATATTTTGGGCAAACAACTTTGTAAGAATTTACTTCTCGGAGGGAGAAAGTAATAAAGAAAATATTTAGAAAAAACAACACCTTTCCTTAATTTTCAACACATGCTTACAAATATTAAATTTAAACTTTGCACCCACCAAATGTCTGGAAGCAGTGTCGTTTTTTCTCATTTTTGCAGCTCCCTGTATCTCACACCTGGAATACGCAGGTTCTATTAACGATGGACTGCAAGACATCTCCACAGAATGAACAGTTGGTGCTTCTTGCACATCAGCCTCCTGATTTTTTTCTGAGAAAACAAATTAATTTTTAGCTAGTCAAACTCAATATGAATATAAACATGTACTTTTCACGTAAACACACAACTCGGTCTGAATGTAACATCCTCTTACATCAACTCACAGAGGAAATAAACACGCCTTCCTTTCCATCTCACACTGAAAGTATTTTGAACCAAAGATTTTCCAATCACTGCAGAACCCTACTATACTATGTTTTGATTTTTAAGTATGTTATTCATACTAGGCACTGCCATGACAAAACTTTGAGAAAGCAGATATTACAGCTTTGAAGTTGTTTTACTGTAAATCTGAGCAACTTCTCAAAATTTTACTCTATACTGACAGTAGATATCAACCTTAAGATAGTTTTCCAAATCAGATACCCAAGAAATTCAGCTCTTAGAAACCCAGAATAGTTTGGGTTGGAAGAGACCTTAATGACCATCTAGTTCCAACCTCCCTGCCATGGGAAGGGACACCTCCCACCAGACCAGGTTGCTCCAAGCCCCATCCAGCCTGGCCTTGAACCCCTNCCGGTTGGCAAGTTCTCACCCTAAAGCCACCAACCTGCAGCTCCGAGGTGACACCGCGTCCTCAGCGGGGTGGCTGGCTTTAAAACACCTCCAACAAACAAACACCTCAGGGTCACCAAGGGCCCGGCCTCCGCTTCTCCTCAGGCCGCCCGCCTCCCCTCAGCCACCGCCGCCGCCGCCTGATGACGCGGCAGCGGGGCCGCGGTGAGGAGGGAAGCGGGGATGGAGGGGCCCGGGCTCCTCCCCGCCGGCCGGGAGAGGGGGGAACGAGGAGGGGATCCGTCCGACTTCGTGTCCGTCCTCCCCCCGGAGGTCAGCTGCCGAATCTTCGGCGGCCTGGACGTGGAGAGCTTGTGTCAGGCCGCCGCCACCTGCAAGGGCTGGCACCGCGTCATCGAGGGCGACGAGGGGTTATGGCGGCAGCACTGCCTGAGCGCCAGGGCCCTCTGCCGCCGGGAGATCGACGGCGACCGCGGCAACGGCTACTCCTGGAAGGTAAAAGTTAAAACCCCGGCGATGTGAAATCCACGGCTTCTTGGGACTGGCGAGGGGAACGTGTAAAGGGAGAAGCGCGGCTCGGTGGTGGCCCCAACAGCTGGTTGAAGGCAGGGAGACTTGATGGTAAGGCTGGTCCATGCCCTGCTTCCTCCTCATCTTCATCATTCCAAAGTCTGCACAGCCCTGACATGGAAAAAGGCCCATATTCCAGTAGACAGGGCCGAGGAGGGGTGGGGGGGGGGAAGAAGGCAACACCCTCCCGCTAAGGCAGTGTGTGATCTCTGGTTGTATTTCATGGGAATAGCTCTGCTGGTGAGGAGTTGCCTCCCAGGAATTCATCCTGGGCATCCTCGGTATGCCTTATACCCAGGAGAAAAAAAAAACAGGGTGGAAAAGAGGAAACAAGCAGGAGCTCAGAGAAGTTGTTTGAAAACTCTCTTTGCACACAATCCCAGTTACAGCCACCCTGAGGAGTTTGTGGTCCAAACACATCAGTGTGGCTTCGTGGGCTCTGGCAGGCTCTGCCGGGCTTTGGCCAGCTCTACCAAGGCTTGGCAGGCTTTGGTGGGCTCTGACATGGCCTGGTGGGCTCTGGTGGGTTCCCACGAGTTCTGCCAAGGCCTGGTGGGCCCTGGCTAGCTCTTCCAGGGTTTGGCAGGCACTGGTGAGCCTGGGGGGCTCTGCTGAAGCCTGGCAGGCTGTGGCTAGGTCCATGGCGGCCCCCCACAGTCCATCCTACAAGCTGAGGTAGATGGGGATAGGAGGGGTTTCACAGCTACTGCTCTGGACGAGGTAGAGGGTACTGTCCACCTGGTGTGGGGATCTGGTGTGTTCTGAGAGCAGAGGTACCATGCAGCACTGAAAAGAGAAGCAGCAGCAGCAAAGAACCCAACCAGTTCTGGGCTGTCACACTTCAGTAAAGTTGTTTCAGTATGAGGCAAAGCCTCAAGAAGACAGTGGTTGCCCTTTGAACACACAGAATTTCCAGGGCTCTCTGCACTGATTCTCTATTTTATCTGTATTTTGGAGAGGGGATTTGAAGTAAAAGCAAACACACACCAAGTCAGCATTTTCTTGCACTAAAAGGTTGGCTGAAGAGAAGAATCCAGGCAGCTGCAGTAACAGCCCAAATGAGAGTGAAGTCATAAATAACATAAAGAGGAAGAGAAAGTGTAAGGCATCTCCTTTAAAGAGTAAGGAGAAATATGAATTCCTCGTCTAGAGTTTTGATCTCGGCCCTCAAAGAATTGAGGCAAGAAGCAATTTTCCACCCAACTTAGAAAAGCTGGCAGTAGACCAAGGTCTGCTTCTTGGCAGCAGTGCAGCTTCCTGGGCTTAGCATCTAGATATGCAAAGACACATTACAAATCCTTTTCCAATCATTACTCTTCCAATAGTAAAACTTAATGGTATTGAATGCAGTTTAAATCGGTTCATTTCCAAGATTTGAGCTGTCTGTTTTTTCCACCAGATCACATTACTGAGGAACTACTGGAAAAGCAAAGTGAAGCAGGAATGGCTGAGCGGGAAATACAGCCACGTTCCTTCACAAAACAGCCTGCCAGAGAAAAGCATGTATCCAATGGACGTCGACACATGGGGAGAAATCCTGGAAGCAGAACTTGAGAGATGAGAAATCAGTGCTGGCTCTTGCCACTCAGGAACCTTTCATGAACAATTGACAGACTCCCAAGCTGTAAATATTTTGCCATTCAAAATCAGTTGCGTTTGCAAACAGACGATGAAAGCTTCTCAAAAACCCCTCATGGCTTTTTAATTTGCACTTTAGCTGATTTATTTTCTGTGAAATTCTAAGTAAGACTAAATATTCAGTTGTAAATTTATATTTATAAATGTAATGTTCTGCTGTATTGTCAGGATGATATTGATTGTACTTTCAATTTGCACTTTTTATTTCAGAAGACATTACTTTTAAGAAAAAAAAAAAGAACTGTTTGACTTGCAGTGTATCATATCGGAAGCACAACACAAGAGTCCCCAAAGGAGGGCTGGGAAAAGGGACAAATCCAGACATCAGGAGGGAAAGAGGATAAGGAAGCCACCTCGGGATCTGCTGGACATCCCCACTGCCTAGCTCAAGGGGCAGAGTCCTCACAAGGATCTTGTCTGAAGCTGCACCCACAGCGGTGTCAGTGCTCAGCAACGCCGTGTTTCCACTGCCTGGCTGGGGGTTTTCAGGATTAGGACACAGATCCCAACACCAAGCAGGACTGCAGCAGCCTCTCTGCTATTAGCTATAAGTTTTAGTCATTTGCATGATGAGGAGTAGAGCAAAATTTACTACTTTAAAAAAAATAACCCTGATAACCATACAAGATAACAACTTCATCATGGGAGATCATCATGTAGGAAAAAAACCAAAGTTTCTGAATGTGCTTTAGCCTGACGTCAAAAATATATGATCACACAGACCCTGCCTTACCAGCATCAGTTTTGGGGACTGACTTTACAAACTGCTCACAGTAAAAGAGGAGGCGCCTGTCACATTACTCAGCATAAAAATTACCAAAACCCAGATTTATTACAATTCTGTCTCAGGGTCACCTTTACCTGCCTACTTTGCACTGAAGAGTATAAAATCATAGAATCATAGAATGGTCAGAGTTGGAAGGGACCTTAAAGATCATCAAGTTCCAACCTCCCTGCCATGGGCAGGGACACCTCTCCCTACGGCAGGTTACTCAAAGCCCCATCCAGCCTGGCCTTAAACACTTCCAGGGATGGGGCATCAACAACTTCCCTGGGCAACCTGTTCCAGTGCCTCACCACCCTCACAAGAACGAACTTCTTCCTAAAATAAGTGGGAAAATGCCCTTATTGCTTGAGCTATTTCTACAAAATCCAGACACCAGTCTGGATGGAAGGCTTCTGCCATGCTAATATAAAAAGATTCCAAGCCAACTACTGCAGACTTTGGCCGAGGACTTTGTGGCAACATAAGGAGAAAGTGTCCTGTCTTGAGCGCAAAGTTCAGTGGCACTAGATCAGGCTCCTGCTAGATACAGAGGTCCAGCCCTCACCTTTAACTGGGGAGCCCAGTAAGGGCTGGATGGAGCAGCAGAGCAGCTTCGCTCAGTAATACACACCATGGTCCTTTGGGCTGAGATCCAGCAGCTTTTTTTTCTTTGCTGGTGCTGGTGGTTAAACAATCCATGAGTTTAAACTTGTTTCACAACACAGGAATTTTTATTTCCTCACAGTTACTTAACCATTGCAAAATACCTGGTGAAAATACTTGGTATTTTTCACTCCCCTTTATCGCAAGTGTCTGGGCTCACAGGCTGTTTGTTGTAGGTCCCCATTTCTACAAGCCAAGGAAGAAACACAACAGCCAGGTGAACTGGTAGTTCTAAAATACTACCAAGAACAGTGCATCACCTGATCCCTTCTCTAGTTTGGAGCATTCAAGAGATTTCATTAAAACTGATCCACTTGCCTCAGCCTTCTACACTTTCCCCATTAGAACAGGTTTTCAGGTCATAAGCACCAGTACCTTTTCTAAATCACAAATAGTGCATCTAATTGAAACAGCTTTCTCATCAACAACACATCTAGTTAGCTCAAATAAAATAAAGAATAAAAAACAGAACAAAACAGCAAACCAAGCTCACTGAAGGTGCTGCTTTACTCCCTGCCCACAGTATCTTCTACTCTGTCTTGAAGTGAGCTAGAAGTGAAATAAAGTGCATACAAATGAGTAATGAAGAAAATGCCACAAGCAGTACATTCTGGCTCACCTCAGGAGTGCCTAATTTCTGAATCATAAGACAGGAAAAGTGCACAGTAATGGATTTAGCCCCTCACCTTTCTCCTTGCCCAGCCTCCTCTTGGTACCTCCAGCCTTTGTAACTCCCAGACATTTATCCCACCTTCCTGCTCCATTCCAGCCCCTCTGCTGTCAGTCCTCATACATTTGTCTTAGGATACAGTTTTAATCCTGACACAGAGCTGTTTCACTGTAGCTCCTCCCCATTCTCACATGAGCATAGGAATCACCGCTGTCCAGATCAGGTGGCAGGAGTTAAACACTCAGCTCTGCAATTAGAGACAGCCTGGATCTTTAAACCAGGAGTAGCAGTGTTGGAATTTTCTCATTAAAATCCTTACTGAAAGAAAAAAAACAACCAAGTATTTAAGTACAAGTTCTCATGAAAGCAAAGCTTGTCTCTCCCTGGAGATTTTATTACATCAATTCTGGTCTCCTGTTCCCCCACACTCTGCCCCTGCACCACCTCCTCAGCCTTCCAGCTCTGCTGCAGGCTGGGTGCGCTCCCTTCCCTTCACAGCCACCCCAGCAGCAGCCAGCACTCCAAACAGCAGCACCCCCTACACTTTTTCTCACTTCACTGCCCAGCTCTCTTACCCCTAAGGTTTTGAGGAAGTGGGAAGTTCTAGTTCAGCAAACCCCACCAACCTTCCCGCTGCGTTCACACACCCCTTCTGCCCTCCCGCTCAGAAGGGGGCAGCTGGAGAAAGGTGCCCAAGGCGCCCACCGCCCAGGCATCCCATCACCCAAACAGCCTTCCTGCCTTTTTAGAATCATAGAATNCAGCAGAGCTGCTCCAGCCCTCTGATCATCTTGGTGGCCCTGCGCTGGACCTGTTCCAGCAGTTCCATGTCCTTTCTATGTTGAGGACTCCAGAGCTGGACGCAGGACTCCAGGTGGGGTCTCACAAAGCGCAGAGCAGAGGGGGAGAATCACCTCCCATGACCTGCTTGAGCAACCTGCTTTACTGCCTGCCCAGCTTTTCTCAGGCAGAGACCTTTGGGCTTGTGGGGTGCAGAGCAGATAGCATGTCCTCCGCCCACACACCCCAACTATGAAACACAGACTCAAACCAGCCGGGTTTCTGAGATGGAAAAAAAAAAACCACAAGTTTCCTTGCTGCACAAAACGTCCTGAGCTGCTGCACACAGCTGGACATCAAAACACCCAGCAGCAAAGCTCAACCTCAGGTCCCCCCCGAGGTCAGTATTTTCATTCTGCTTTTCTAAAAACACCAGTGGCATCAGAACCTCCCCTGTGACTGCTCAGCACCGCAGTGCTCCGTTTCTGAAGGGAGGAGCCGACACGGTGTCGTTGTTTCACCAGGGTGCAGGATGTGGCTTCCACCCATTGCTATTACGAGTCAGACTAATGGCAAAGCAAGCACAAAGCACAAGATGTTTTAATCACTGCAGACTTTTCCTCATTAGAGCACTCAAATTTCAAAGTGAGTTTGGTTTGTTTTTTTCTGCAAGATGAATATTTCTCTTGATTGACAAGCACTACCATCTCATGTCTGGAAGGTCCCAAGTGACAGAGTTGTTCCAACTGAAGACAGAACAGTTGGGCTCAGGACAGGGATCAGCTGCTTCAGCCCATCAGTGAAGAATTTTCCTATACTCCATTACACTCACAATGGAAGTCCAATGACATATGAAAAGCAGCCTTTCCTTATACACAGTTTTACTCCCCCTTCAACCAAACTGACAGGTAAAAAAATTAAGCAGCCTACAAGGACCAAAAACAATGCGTGAAAAAGCTATGCTTTTGGTTGTAAATGCAATGCCAGAAGTCCTATGTTCTAACCCAGTAAAAAAACAAACAAACAAACAAACAAAAACCCCTAAAAGCAAAAAAACCCAAACAAACGACAACAAAAAACCCAAACCAAAAAAAAAAAACCCAAAAAACAAGAAACAAACCTCACATTGAAGCTAAATGAGAAGCTCTATTTCAAGAAGTCTCATGAGTAACAGCAAAAGAAGAACCTTGTTTTCAGTCAGAGCATTTTCAAAGGTGGTTTTTGTTTGCTTGGCTTGCAGATCACCAACCCCTTATTTTAAGGGGTGAAACAGTTTCTAAAATATCTTTTAAACGTGCTGAAGTAACCACATTCAAATTATTCTTCATGCAGTAGATTCATACTTCAATTATATCATTATCCCACACAACAAAAACAACTCACAGACACAAATGGAAGCTACCTGCCACATTCACTTTGTAGACCAACCAGGACGACATCTCATTTGAAGGCTAAAGCTACTTCCACAGAGCTGGCAAAAGACACTCTCCTCCTTCAGGCTCCAATCCAGCCGCTGGTGAAGGCAGGGGGAGCATTGCAAAAGCTCCACACTGCTACAAGGCTCCCCTGGGCAGCTGGACCACATGCTCTTGGCAAGCAAAGTCATCTGGAAAAGCACCAGGCTCCACCAGTCAGGACACTGATCCTGCCCCCACCCTTTGCTTTTGAAGTTGTCTTTGCACTCCTCAGTGTCACACAAGTGACACAACAATATGAGATAGACACGATACGAACCTCAGTAGCTGAGAACAGTGAAAGACTCCTTCCTCACCATCAACACTGTTCATAAGAAGCACAATTGAGATTTCCACCATATCCTGATGTTAAAGGGCAAACATCTGACACTTTATACAATAAGAACAGTTCATAGACGGTTCATAGAATCATAGAATCATAGAATGGTCAGAGTTGGAAGGGACCTTAAAGATCATCAAGTTCCAACCCCCCTGCCATGGGCAGGGACACCTCTCCCTAGAGCAGGTTGCTCCAAGCCCCATCCAGCCTGGCCTTGAACTCCTCCAGGGATGGGGCATCCACAGCTTCCCTGGGCAACCTGTTCCAGTGCCTCACCACCCTCACAGGAAAGAACTTCTTCCTAATATCTCATCTAAATCTCCCCTCTTCCAATTTAAAACCATTACCCCTCGTCCTGTCACTAGACTTCCTGACAGAGTCCTTCCCCAGCTAAATAACACAGCTATGCAATTACTTAATTGTATAATCTGAAAGCAATCTTTCAAACCTCTTGCATGTTGTGGCATATTCTTAATGTGTAAGAGCATACATATTCCACTTCTGTTTACATTAAGGCAAGAGCAATAGAATATATCTACCTAAAAATTAGTCATATAAATAATGCTAAGTACTTCAGCCCAGCTATTATGTGGTTTTCACAGGCTGCCAAAACTATCAAACCCCAAAATGCCTTCCAAAGGTGGCTGATGAGAAAAGAAAACACAAGCACCCATCAGCACCCAAATGCGAGTGAGACATTTGAATTTAAAGCACAGCTTCAAGTCTTCTGTCGCACACAGAAGTTTGTACTGAGCACGATCAAACTTTGGTGTATCAATGAGAAGAACACAGCTCACAAGTGAAACCACGTGCAATTTTCCAAACACAAACTGATGGCACCCACAGAAATATCAACTACTAATAACCAGCAGGGGACTGGTAGCTACTCGTTCTGCTCTTGAAAGTTCTTACTACAGTCCCCTACAGTTTTAAACTGTATAAACAGGAAAAAGCCCCAAATGAAAAAAAAAAACCCAGAAAAAAAAAAAAAAACCACCAAAAAAAACCCCTGACCTCAAAAAAGCCCCACCCTAGAACAACATTTCTGGTCCTCACAAAAAAGTTAACTAAGGGAAGTTTTCAGGATTCTTTGTTCCCAGTTCAAGCTTGGGTAGTGCTAAAACTAGCAGAGACACATTACAAACAATAAAAAGTTCTTAACTAGAACCCTGTGAAACATGTTGTTTAAACTTAAAATGTTTTCTAAATACTTGAAACCAAATTAGGGGTTTAAAAGAAAAAAAAAGGGAAATAATTAGTGTTTAACATTTGTAATTAAGACAAAGACAGAAGTATTACTGCAATGATAAATTACCTGCAGTATTGCACTAACAAATACAAATAAAAACTTTGTCTAAAAGAGGGATTTGCCAATGTACACTAGACCATACCCCAGAGAACTTAACTAGTTTTTAACTCTTTATGAACAAACTTTAATTAAAGATTCCTCAAGAAAGTGTTCCATTACTAAAACCACTTTTTCAACAGAGCTTTAACAAGACAGCATACTGCAAAGAACAGCAGCAAAATAACTACATTTCGCAAAAAACCAATACTAACCTTACCCTTCAGAAGGAAGCTGCAACACAGGGAATGTAAACAGCTCTTAGAAACCACTCCTTGAAGGACATTAAGACATAACAACCTCCTTATGCAGCGTTTATTGGATTCTAAGAAGCAGCAACACCTGTGGCTGAAAT
Source organism: Thinocorus orbignyianus (assembly GCA_013400375.1). Classification (NCBI taxonomy): domain Eukaryota; kingdom Metazoa; phylum Chordata; class Aves; order Ciconiiformes; family Thinocoridae; genus Thinocorus; species Thinocorus orbignyianus. The sequence continues at coordinate 35,833 of VXBW01007705.1, forward strand.
CTTGTAAAGCTGTTGTAGTCATAGAATCATCATAGAATGGTTAGAGTTGGAAGGGACCTTAAAGATCCTCCTCATGGATGTTATTTGTTCAGGGTCTGTGTGGTTTGGTTTGCTCTGTTTTCTTTTAAACCCTGGATGAAGGAGCTCTGGGTCCACAGGAGTGTTTTAACAGATACTTGGTTAATGAATGTTGCTGAAAACCTGGCTGTAGTAAACATGCAGTCAGCGTTCCAGGGGAGGAGAAAACTGCCCAGTGTAAGATGAGACAAATCAAACATGAACCTGAGAGAATCCTTATAGTAGATCGTATCATACAAATCTTACAGTAATTGAAGGTTATAAATACAGTCCTTATCCACAACAGTTTACTTTGCTGTCCTTTAGTCTATGAAAAAAGACTAATTTGTGTTATAAGTGAAAAAGGAAATGATTTTGATGTAGTAATTGCTGTGTACATAGAAGTAGTGTGATTTGAATAGTTAGAAGGTGAAAACAGATGGAGGTGACATGGCCCATGAAGATCTCTTCTATTTTTCCTCATTCAATTAGTAGTTCCTTGTAACAGGCCTGCTCCTTCTTCTCTTGTGCTAGCATTCAGTAAATGTGCCTTTTCCCTTCTATGCCTTCTGAGTATGGCCTCTATGATAGATCTTGTAGTTGCTTTTTAATACCAAATGCCCTTAGACAAGATTTATCTACTATCTTTAGAAACAGCAGTGATATAAAACTAACCTTCTTTCTTTTCCCATATACAGTCATCTATTACAGCAGTCCTCACCACCTTGTCTCAACTACAGTAGCTCCTTAGTGACTTTCCTGAGTCTGTTCAAGGGTTGTCACAATTGTCATCATCTCATGGATATTCCTAAAGTCAGATTGCTAATGGCATTCAGGAACCTCCTTTGATTTTCAAAAACACTGCCATGAATTAGGAAACCAAGTGTCTTTGAAAATGAGCCCCATAATAACCCTGGTCTCCAATTGATCCCTTTCAGAGAGAAAGGTCTGCAAAATGTATTGGGTTTTTGTCAGGCCTTGACTGAAAATGTGCTAGAGCACATTCATCCTGGAACGTAGGAATGATTACTGGTGTCCAGAAATGCATGAGAACAGTTTGGAGTCACTCCCAGTACCACTCTCAGCCAAAGGAAAGCATTTATAGCAGGCAAATGTAGATAGGGTGGCATCAGACCTACTTCCAAGACTTCCAATCTTCCCTTTTCCTCCAAGAGGCAGACACACCTAGAAACACTTGTGATCTGTCTTCAAAAAAACTACCTGTGAGGTTAGAGACCCTATTGATAAGAGTCTGGCAAAAACATCAGAGCTCTTCCACAAATACAATGACTGGCATCAGCTACCAGAAAAAATACCCTTCCTAAGTGGGCAGCTGTACCCTTGACTGGGCACATAGAGAAATGTCAAGGTCAAAGGACTGGTAAAACTTTTCAGTTTTACCAAAAATTGACAGTTGGAGCCCTCCTTTGCTAAGCTTGGCAAGTTTCTGTTGTTTAGTAATGTGGGGCTGGGTTGGTTTGTTTTTTTTTCCTATTTTCCTGTGCCATGGGATATTTTGGAGTTGGTGAGCTCTGAAAGCAAAAATAAGCAGCAACCACAAAGAAATTATCATGAAAGCAGGCTGTGCAAAGAGGGTATCTTTTTGCCATGAGTCTTCCTTCCTCAGAATGACAGACCAGGCGCCAGCAGCCCCATCAGGTTGCGTAAGGCAGGGGAAATGCCTGCCAGAGGCTGATTTCCTCTGGGTGGCTGAAATGGCCATGACAAGGAGGGTTTGCCAGCCTGCTGCCCCCAAAAGCTGCCTTCTCTTTGGGATAAGCAACACCAGCACAAAAGACCTTCAAGCTCATCAGCTCAGATAAAGGTATAATTAAGCAGAATCAAAGAGAAGCTTTATCTTGGAAAGAAAAGGATAGGTAAAGATAACTTAAGGATAAGGGATCTTATTAGATCTACAGACAAAATTTCAAAGTTTTCACATTCACTTGCACTCAGAAACATCAGTCTGCATCAGGAATGGTCTACACGCAGGATCTGGCACAAACTTGACTTTCAACTCCTGCTCAAAGTTTAAGACTTAGAAGTTTGATAGATACAGTCATACAAAAATATAAAAATCGATCAGGTAAACTGACCCTGTTAAATAATTATGTTTATTTCCATGACAGCAAACATAAAGTTTCATTTATATTACACTAAGGCACAGAACGAAGGACTGAGTACGTTGCTGGAGGTTAAATAAGAAAAACCTAAATCAAAGCACTTCAATCAGTAGTTTAAATAAGGAACCCACTGATCCCTTCCCTTCTCCTATAAGATTCTTAATTCAAATACAGGTCAAATCAGCAGTATGTGTGACACCCCAGCAGCTGTTCAGGAGACCTAAATGAAGGGAAACAATGGTCCTGGAGCAGATTCTTTTGGACAAATTTAGCGAAGTGAAAAGCAGGTGCTAAAGAAGTTGAACTGAAATTGCTTCATTCAAAATACTGTGGGAAGAGACTTTTCCTGATACCACTGTCACTGAGTTTTACTTGCTTTCCACAGGCTGTTTCTGTACCTGCCTGCATTCTTCCCTGACACTGAAGGATATAATGGAGTGGATCAGGCTTCCAAGTGAGCTGCCTTCTTTCCTTAAATCTATGGCATTACTTGTATAGGTGAACAAGCAGTAATCTGGTGAAGAAAAAAGTGTAAAGTTTGTCTTGGGAAGATTTTAAAATATCTGAATATATTGAAACACAAGACAGGCTGAACAGTGGGTGACTAGTTGGTTCCTCAGTCAGTGACGTGACTGTCCCACGTTGATGGTGAAATTCTCACTGTCAGCTGTGGCAGCAGGGAAAGTTATAAGGTGCAACCTCCCCAAGGTAGATTAATCAATCTAAGAAGCACACACTAATCTGGCATGTTCTATGCTATAATTTAGTAAAATATTACCATAACACAAGTGGAAAAATGTTAGTTTGTTAGTGCCCACTATAGAATTGAAACCACTCTCCGCCCTCACCCCCACCCACAAGCCTTAGGATGCCCTTCTGGATGATATTGTTTTCTCTTGGTGAAATGCTAAAGGTCCCATTTGGTTTTGAGTAACTAATTTCAGCTGTCTGTCTTGCTGGCAGATCTTCATCTTCATTTCCCAGTCCTAGAAACTGCCTGGATTGCTCTGATCCACTCTGTACGCTCTGCAGATGAGGCTGCTTGCAAGTAATAGTGGATGTCATTTGCTGTGATGATTTCAAAGAGGATGTTGTCCACATCATACTTCTTGGCTACAGAGAAGAAATAAGTCAGTCAGCTGTGAGAGAATAAAGTATTGTAAACACAATGTTTCTTCCTTTACACAGTGTAAGGGGATGTCTTTCCTTTCTACAGCAGTGCCTGAGCAGGCCTTCACAAGCAGATTGCAAGATGAGATGGGTCTCTCTCTTGGAGAAACAACCCATGAATTCAAGAGTCTCTGATTAATTGATCTCCAACCATGGAAGGAACTGCAATCCTGCAGACAGGTCAAATTCCCCAAACCCTCCTGTGCCTTGCCTGCTACAAACCCAAGACGTTTAAGTTCATGTCACATTCAGAATCTCTATTTTTTTCTGTATCTGCCAGCACAGGTGCTGAGATGCTGGGTATGACAGCCTGCCTCTCCCACAGAGGGAAGAATGTATGGGATGAGTGTTTCCTCTTCCTTGCAGCAATGCTTAACCATTGCTGTCCTCACAAGCTAGCTCTGGGAGGGAACAGAATGTGAACAGTAATAGTCTGTGGGTACAATTTCTAACCTAAAGCTTCCATCCCCAATTAATCAACTAGAAAGAGCAAACTCAGCTTCCTTTGCCTAAGGCCACTTATCCCAGCATAGGCAGGGTGTCACCCTTTAGACAAGTCTTCTCTAAACAACTGAGAAAACATGAGATTTTCTGTTGCTACTTTTACCACAGTATCTTTCTGCAGTAATTAAGACAGCAACAGAGAGACTAGTTACTAGAAGAATTACTGAATCATTGCACACAGATTGCTTTTGAGTAAAAGCCACTTGTGATTTCAGGCAGATTGAAAGAATGTACCCAAAAGTTATCACACAGCTTATTTGATACGGTTCCTTACAGTCTGGCATATCTTCCACTGCTGACACCACGCTGCCTCTCAAGTGAATTGCTCCTAGAGGTTCTTCTCCCTGGCGAGGACATGAAATCCAATTGAAATACAATAATTCTGAAACTGTTCACAGGTTAATATCTGCCTACAGCTCCGAAATGGACACTTGCTGACTTAGTACGTCACCCGGGAAACCAGAGGACACTCAGTCTGTGGTTGATACAGAGGGTGAGGGGGAAGACCTGCAAATAAATAGGAAGTCTCTTTTGGGCTTTGGAATTCAGGATCTACAGAGTATTTAGCACGTCCTCAAAAAAGGCACAAGAAAAACATAAGCCTTATGCCAAGTGTCCTATTCCTTTTGATGTCACAGTGAATAGAAAAAAGAAAATTATTTTGAAAAACAGTGGATCTTAGAAGTATTCTTGCCAAGCAGCAAGCCGTACCCTTATTTACAAGGTGGCCCTTTGTGCACTTGAGGACTGTGACAGTCAAAGAAAAGGTGAAGATGCCTTTTGCTGGCCTGAGTTTCAAAGAAACAGCCTCTATGAGCTGACACACCTCGCTCTTTGGGAGGGGACACCAGGGGCAAGAAAGTCAAACTGGGAACAGGGAGGTCAGAAACTCCTCATGGTTGATTCTCCAGAGTGTTCAGGCTGCCTCTGCCAAGGGAGACAGGCACAGCATAAAGTACCTGTAACCCATAATGGCTCTGCTCCTGCAGCAATGCAGGATACAACAAACCCTGTGGGCTGAATCCACCTGAATGCCAGCTTTTGGGGTGCAGGTTTTGCCCATGGCAATGATCTTTCCTTTCTTAGGGCAGGGTTTGGCCCATTAGAATTACGTGAGAAATGGAATGCCACGTCTCAGCCTGACACAGAAAATATCTGTTATAAACTGCAAAATGACTGCATTGTGCTCATCTGCACTTATGACCTAGATCATTTTAATCAACTGAGAGCATATAATTCTGATTAATCACAGAGAAGAGGTGAGAGCACAGTTCAGCATTACCTGGTGGTAACCACCACCTGGCACTTGGCATCCCCACAAAGCATCCTTCACTCTGCTTTTCCAAAGGTTAGCTAAGCCTTGTGAGCACAAACAGCCCTGCTGTCCTGCTTCCTCTTCCTTACCAAATTGCATTTCCTATGAAAATTCTCTCTTCAGATATTTCTACAAGGCATTTGCTTTAAAACAAACAGGAAAATAAATCCAATGTCTAATGTCTCTTACTCCAGCAGGATCATAGTAGTGAAGATATGCCGGGTCATCTCTTAAAACAAACTTTCTCACTTTCCAGTTCTTCCTCCGATGTCCCTAGGGAAATTCCAAAACAGGAATGTTGTGAACTACATTGTCTGCAAGCACTTACAGTCAGCTTACCCCCTCAAGAGAGAACAGGCAAATACGAAAGGAAAAAAGCTGAATATTTTGGACAGGAAATATTCACTGGAGTAGGACCTGAACCTGAGCCTTTCTGCATCCCACTGTTTTGCTCAGCAACTGGGCTATCACACTGGTTTCTCTTCCAAGTACCTAAAGGGGGCCTAAAGGAGCGATGGGGAGGGCCTCTTGATCATGGAGGGGAGCCACAGGACAAGGGGTAAGGGTTTTAAACAGAAAGAGGGAAGATTTAGATTAGATCCCAGGAAGAAATTCTTTCCTGTGAGGGTGGTGAGGCACTGGAACAGGTTGCCCAGAGAAGCTGTGGCTGCCCCATCCCTGGAGGGGGTCAAGGCTTGTTCAGGCTGGATGGGGCTTGGAGCAACCTGGTCTAGTTGGAGGTGTCCCTGCCCATGGCCGGGGGTTGGAGATCAATGATCTTTAAGGTCCCTTCCAACTCAAACCATTCTATGATTCTATATTTTGTACAAAGCAGAAGAGCTTGAACAGCTTTGACATGGGAGATTCCCCTAAGCAGCTCTTGAGGTCTGTGAGAAGTGGGTTTAAATGCTTGCCAGAAAGCATGGCTGCAACGTGCCTTGCAGGAAGGTACACCTACTACGTGGCAACAGTGAGCCAAAGGTAGTTCTTTCCCTACAAACAAAACAACAATAAAAAAAGGCTTATCTGGCTCAAGTACCCTGGAGAGGGTTCTTGGCTGAGAAGCTCCAGCAGAAATACCATCATCTTCCAATACGGATATGCCTCATTGCTTTTGCCAGACCTAGATTTTCCTCACCCATCATTTCAGTCTTGAAAACAGGCATTTTCAGCAAAAGAGTGACACTTCCCAGCAATGGTGTACAGCTCACTGAGGGTGACCCAGTCCAGACTTATATTGTTTGGAAGACTGTCATGATATCACTTCCCCTCAGCATTTCAAAATCTTAATTTCTCAGTTAGCTACGCTGTTTGCAAGGAAGTTCTTACTAATTAGGCAGACATGAACATGACAGTGTAAAAGTTAGCAGAAAGATGTGCATCTAATTTCTTCCATTGCTTTGGAGTAATCTGGCTGAGCAAGAGAAATACAAGTGAGCACCACCAAAAATTTCTTGCCTCCCAAGGAATATTTTAACAGTAGAAGTTTGGACTTTCTTTACAGAGTGGGTGGCCACACACCAGACCAAGCTTCCTAGAAAGGTGCTTGATGGAAAGTAAGGATCTTACCATGACCTTCACCGTATTGCTTAAAATTTTGCTGGAGAGTATACAGTTATCTTTCATCTTACAAATGGGACAGGATCAAACATTAGTGACTGGAAGGACTCCTTAGCTCAGGTGTGCTGAAAAAACCTGTGAAAACTGGCGACTGCATCCAGCTGTGTGCCCAGAGATGCACTGTACTGGCAGCCATTCTACCTGAATTCAGTTCTGCATTGTACTAATGACCTACCACATCTGCTTTAGCACTCTTTCCTAATGAAAACTGTCTTGTTTCATAGTAAGAGCAATAAAACTTGCAATGTCAGGCAAAAGCCCTGCTGGCATGCTACAGCAAGTGCTCTTTGTGAAAAAGCAAGAGGGGCAGAGGTGAAACCTGTCAAGTCTCCCCCTCTACTCTGCGCTTGTGAGACCCCACCTGGAGTCCTGTGTCCAGCTTTGGAGTCCTCAACATAGAAAGGACATCAAACTGTTGGAACAGGTCCAGCGCANGGCTAGTTTCTCTCTTCTCTAAAGCTTTTAGGTGTAGAAGAGTAACCTTGTATCCATGCAACATCACGCCAATGACAGGATGGAACACGTGCAACACTCACCTGTTTCAGCAAACATCCTTGTTTGACTACTATGCCTCTGAACTCTTCTTTCAGGACCACATCATCATCACTAGAATTTCCCTCGCAGAAAAACCCACTGTCTGGCTGCATGACCACAAGAGAAAATTCAGAAGTTACACAGCTGCTGCCTGTTTATTTACACATAAAAATCTAGATTCTTCCCACTCTGCTTTTGCAACAACAACAACAAATCAACCCTTTTACTGGAAAAATCTCCCAATGAAGTTATGAAGTTGAGAGCTGTCCAGGTTGCCATGGAAGCATCTCAGTGTGAGACAGGACTACATCAATGCACCTTGTGGTACCTGAAGACAGCTCAAGCATCTGTATATATGTCATTGTTTCTGCATTCCCTGATTCTTGTGATCACATTTCCTCCATAATAGACAGGTTGCCTCCATCCCATGAGGTTTTTAATGCACACAGACAGCAGTTCATATGAACAGCACAGCCAGTACGCTCCAGGCTGCCCATCCCTGCACTCAACACACCCTTTCTTTTCCTCCATCCATTGTAAACATCTAGAAAACTGCTTCATCTAGGCTGTCTTCTCCAACAACCAGAACTGCCCTTAGCTTTTGAAGTTTGCCATTTTCTGTCCACTTTATGGCTTAGAGTAAACATCTGTGCCACCTACTACGTGCATGACAGCAAGTCAGACACTGATCTGCTGTGATCTCCTCACACCACATTGGTATTGAATCAAACTAGAAACAAGCTGAAAGCAAGAAGAGCACACAGAGGTGCTTGGAGAAGTGTCCCAGGTAGCCAGGAACTACGATAGCCACAAGACTGCCTTCTCCAGCAGTGTCTCTGCTTCCATCGCTGCACAGGTGAACCTTCCCTACCAGGGACACACTCCAGGAAAACAAATGAAGTAATGGGAGATTCATTTTGCTGAAGCCAAGTCATTCCATGTGTTAAATATAAAGAGAATTGTAATATTTAAGCATTTTACTCGACAGAAGGCAGACTTTTTTGTTAGTACAAGTTCCTATGCAAAACATCCTTGAAACAGTATTTGACTGTGATTATGATATTGCAAGTTCTTCAAATCAATCTAAAGAATATGAAGCAATAAATGGAAAAGGTTGGGTAAGCTATCCAGGGCTGGTGTTATTGGGGGATATTACAAACTTTGGCTTCTCCACCCACAGGCAAGTTGTGTGTGTGGGCACACACTGAGTCAGATTTGACAGCTCTGCACAAAATTGGGTTTGTAGCATGTGCCACTCTGAAAAGCCCCATGACGATGAATTACTCTCTTCCCTTCCACTTAGTCACCAGGGGATGCCTAAATTCTGGTTTCTGGTGAAATTACCAGGAACAAAGTCTAAGTTAAACAGAACCCAGCTTGTTCTTGGCATTCAGTTCACACTTAGAATGAACTGTCTCAGTTTAATATTTGTAAGCAGAATGTGTTCTTTTCTGGTACCCTTCTGAGTATCATGTAGAGAAAGACAATTTAGATGGATCTCTCCACTTCTGGACAATCTTTCCTTCAGGACTTAAGAAACCCAACAGGAAGCCTGAGATAAGCAGGGCATCTGCAAGTCTGAGGCAGTAAAAAACAAACAAACAAACAAACAAAACCCACAAACTAAAAAACCACAAAAAACAACACTCACAAAGTAATAGTAGGCATCACTGAGATCTAAGAAGGGGGTGTCTGACAGCCCCTCAGCAGCAGCCTTGGAGGTATCTCCTGCAGGCTGTAGGTAGCCTTCACTCAAGAGGGAAGAGGCAAGCATCAGACCTTCTTTTCGATTTCGGATGGAGTTGCTAGACACCAGCCAGTCAATCACAGAGGTGCCTGGTTGCAAAAGAACAAAGAAAATCAGCCTCAAACCAAGAAGCCCAAAAATACACAGGCAACAACCCTACCCCATCTATTCAGCAATATCCTGAAAGATGCTTTTACTGACAACACAGAAATCTCATCTGGAAAGGTGCCTGGGTCATCCAGGTACAGCAAATCTGACTGATGGCAGGGGCCAGCACAACTCTTGAACACTGTACCTGAGGGAGAAGAGAGCTGGGATGCAAGGCTGAGCTGGGAACCCTTGGGGACAGGGACTGGGGAAGGACAAAGTACAGCCAGGCCTGGAGAAGGCAGTCTTCCAGACGGCTGTTACTTGACACAGTGCTGTCAGAACAGGGAGACTTTGGACTCTAGCACCCAAAGATTTGACTTGGAGCAGGACAGCAATGGTAACATGTCACAGTTTGTTGATGAACAAATTCAGAAAGGAATAATTCTTCTGGAGTTAAGTGTTTCAGCAAATTTCTACAAAGATCTACTTCAATCTTTCTGGCACTGATTAAATTTCTTCCTCCTCCCTTGCCTACCATGGCCATAACTGTACACTTCCAAGCTTCATCCTTTGAGGACCTCCTGTGCTGGTCAAGAAATCATATGCCAGGTTTTCTTTTCAAATTTCCCTGTGCTCTACAGAGCTTAGAGCTGTTCTATCCATCTTTAGCCTCTCAGCCCTGTGCTCCCTTTGTTGTATAATAAAGAGGGACAAGAGGACCTTACCTGTAAAGCAGTGATTGAACACTTTTTTATCTTTTTCCAGCTTCAACTCCTTTATTCCCTTCTCAGGATCTTTCATTGAGAGGTACAAAGCACTGTGCATAAGAAGAACCACAGGAACTGTTAGCACATAAAAAGCTTTAGCCAATTCATACTGGCCAGACCATTGTCATTCATGGGGTCATAATGTTTTGCATATTGATCTCTGCAGAGCTATAGCATGGATGAGTTTAATCTTCTGATAAATTCATGTTGCAAAGCCTGGAGGCCTCACTACATCACTGTCACAGCTGCAGGAGCCAAGTGGGGAGTGCAGAGATGACTCACCACAGAATGGAAGAACTTGTGGTGACCGTAGTGTGAAGAGAGGAACATCCATTGCTGAGGCACTTTCACGAGGCCCCACAGCCTCAGTGCCAAGAGGGGAGCTCACTGCTTTGCTACGTTCCCCTAAAGGTCCTTGGCCAAGCAGAAAACCTGTTGCTGTGACACCTCCAACACCTGCATGCTCTCAGAGGCCATATATAACCTCAGTGTCCCTGGTCTGACTTCCTTCCTTCCACCCACTTCTCACTTGCTCAGAACCTTTAATTCCTTGAAACTCTGGAATGACAGGAGGGACGAATCTTAAATGTCACAGGCTAAGTCCTTTGGCCTGTTAGTCAGGCTGATCCTCTGCTGATGCCTGTGAAGTCAGATTTAGCTGGATCTTGGCCCTGTGCAGGTTTACTGTCCTCTAAGGAACACTGCAGGCACATTTGTGTCTTTGTATTTATTTACTGAGCAGAGGCAAAAAATAAGTTGGTCTTAATTTTTTTAAGTACTGACAAACAGATGGCTTCCTATCTGTACCCTTCATCTCTTCTTCTCCCTTTGCCAGTTCCAAGTTCTCTGGCAGGCACCACTCTCTCCTCACAAAAACTAGGCTAACATCAGCATTTCTCAGGAAAGCAAACAAAAAGTTTAAAATATTTTTGCAATAAATTGTATATTGTATAAAAACGCCTTTCCTGGAAGAATCACACTTTGGCTGGGGTCTCTTTTTGTACTGCAGTGTGCTCAGCAATCTCCTTATCAGCAAAATCCTTTGATGATGAAAATAAGCATGGTTTGTTATTAAAAATGATCTTCCCAGTTCCGATTTCTAGCTTGTTTCTGCCAAACTGTAGGCTCTGAAACTGTTAGTCATGCAGAAAGGACTCCGAGGAAAACCAGAAGAGGTAGTGTGGACAGACATGCTCATAGCTCTTCCAGACTGAGGTTAAGTATCTGGCACCCTGCCTGAGGATGGAAGCGAATTGGGGAGCAGAGCTATGAGAACAAACCTCAGGTTGATTGTTTCAGGCAGTCTGATAGACTTCCTTGTGGATTTTCTGGCAAACCTTTGGCCTCCATCTATGCAATGAATTGCTTTCTTTATGTCCCGGACCCAGGCATCTCTCTCCTCCAGATACGCAGCTTGAAAAAAGTGGTCCTGCTGCTTGGCTGCAGTGAGCTTGAAGACAAACTGGAATAATAAATGGTTTTTTAACAGTTACTTCGGTGAAGCCAGTTGGGCAGGATTAAGCACTACGACATACAGCCTACCTGTGCCTAAAGGACGATGGAAAGGACCCTAGAGCCACAGTTAAACTAAAAAAATACTGAAGAATAACATGAACAGGCAGTGCAGGTAACACTCCTTTTGTCAACTCCCCGTGAGTAATGCTGACATTGTCAGTACAACCAAGGTGAGTGTTCAACATCCCCAGAAGAAGTTAAAACCAGCAGCTATATCAATGCTGCCGATTTTAAATTGGAAGAGGGGAGATTTAGATGAGGTATTAGGAAGAAGTTCTTTACTGTGAGGGTGGTGAGGCACTGGAACAGGTTGCCCAGGGAAGTTGTTGATGCCCCATCCCTGGAAGTGTTTAAGGCCAGGCTGGATGGGGCTTGGAGCAACCTGCTCTAGGGAGAGGTGTCCCTGCCCATGGTAGGGGGGTTGGAACTTGATGATCTTTAAGGTCCCTTCCAACTCTGGCCATTCTATGATTCTATATTAAACTTTTGCTGGGAAGTTCACCACAGCTGAAAGGCTGAAGTGTGCAGCCCCTGCAGGCTCACAGTGGGTGTAAACCATCTTAATGCTTCGAGGTGTGGTCTGACAGAAGGAGGGGGAAAAAAACAACCAAACACCCACATCATGCTGCTCAACTACTGATTCACAAGGGGAGAAAAGGTCACAGTCACATCAGAGAGCCAGCTGAACACATCTGTAGCCTGGCAAACCTTGAAGGGCTTGGTTCAGAGGTGATACATACAACCCTTGGCTATACCTTATTGCCATTACCTATCTAAACACACTAGCAACAATGGAAAGACTATATTTCCCCAAAATGAGAAAAGCTTTTTATTTTTTTTAAGGTAGTTCTAAGCAGAAAAAAATAACACCAACCTGAAAAAAAAAAGTCCAAAGCCAACACAATGTTCACACTGTTTGATCTTGTTTTCATCCAGTGATCTTTCGGATGGAAAATCTGGATCTAATTACTCAGGCAAGAGGGCTTGTACTTCCTCTAAAATATAGTCCCCCGTAAGTGGAACTGTAATTTGTTCCATAGTTGTATTAGAATAAATACAGCATGTTCTGACACAGCAGGCATCTAAAAACGACAGGCTAATCATAAAGCAATCTACATGGCTTTGTGAGGGCAAGTAAAGCAGAGGCAACCACCAAATTACAGTGAATCTACAGCAACGAAATCAAACCACTGAAGGAGTCTACTGAAGCCCACATCTGTAAATGGCACATTTCTGAACGTCTCCAATACTCATCTTCCAGGTTGTCAATGGAAGAATTCTGAACCCTGCTGTTGTGCAGGAGCCCCACTGACCTCCATGGAAAACAGATTTCAAACTTAAAAGCAGGGGGTCCTCAGAAATCCATTTTGGACAGAAAAGTAACAGTTTCTTATCAAACACTGTTCATATTTCCATCAACATATTTTCTATTATTCAGTAAAGAACTACATCCTGAAAACCAATGTACAGTGCATGTGAAAAGCAGACAGATCTCTTCAAATCTCCATATCCATGAATCATGCTAACACACCAGATTAACAGAATGAAATAGCAAAGTATTAAAGCAAGCTTTTACCAAAGGAAAAATCAGCACTCTAAGTTGAATAGCAGAGAAGTAATGCTTATGAAATGTTAAAGAGAAGTTCTCATTTCCAGTACACAGAGGAGACTGGGAAAGCTCTTAACTTTAGCTTTTAGGAAGCTAGGCCACTAAACTTGACATTCAAGTGTCCTCTGAAACTGGTGAAGAGGTTGAGTCTCCAATCCTAGAAGCGACCAAGATGTCCTCAGGTGATGTGCATCTGTTTGTACTTTTGAGAAAATTAGACTGTTAGACTGAATTAAACACCAACATTGTAGATACTTTAAGTAAGGGCAAATTAATCTTACTATAAGCAACCACATGTGATAATGCTACCTGCAGGAAAGGTACAGGGAAAACAGAGAAAGCACTAGTACTGCAGAATAACATCACAGTAAGCAATGGTCAAACTCTGGGTCAAAAACAGCACACAGTGGTGAACGCATTTTGAAATAAACATCTCAAAATATGTGGTTGCAGCCTCTTCTGACCAGGCTGTATCTGTTTAACAAACCCAGGATTGCTTCCTTTCCTCTCAGCACCTGCTTTTTGCAATTGATTTAGTAAACAAAGTGTACTGGTGATGTGCCCTGAGGTTTCAAGGTAGCCCATGATGCAGACACACAGGCCAATTCAAAAAGCTGAAATCTAACCAGATGGATACAAAAGTCTGCTTTGTGGCTCAAGAGTCCCTGCTCCAAACTGCCAGCTCAGGGGTGAAAAACACCCATGTGGTGGGAATGCATGACCATGCAACTGTCCTTCCAGGCATGATAATACAGCCTCCTGTGGACATCTCCTAGTATCCAGAAAGAGCTAGGAAGAACAAAGAGCTCTTGATGATCCTTTTCTGGGTGGCCTTTCCAAGGTAACAGTCCTCTAAAAGCTCCTATTCCCAGGAAAAGCAGCCATCTACAACTTCTTTGACTCAGCACAGGATTAACAACAATCTTTATTCTTTGTCCCATCTTTTTATTGTACTGCCCTCAAAGACAGCTTGTAAGTTCAGAGCTCCTATTTGTCAACAAATGTAATTCTAACAGGACTCTATAAGAATCAACCTTTTTTATTCCATATAAATATAGTCTCTGCACTAAGAAGAAAAAAAAAATTAAAAGAAAGAAAGAAGAAAGAAAAGAAGAAAGGAAGGGAAAAGGAAAGCCAGCAGGTACTAACCTGACACCAGGGACCCTGACTCTACTTGCCACAAACCTTAAGGGCAGGTGTAATTCTCCTCACTTCACTCACATGATAAAGTGAGGCTTGCTCTCTCATGCAGTCTTTCACACTTCCTCTTTTTCTAATGCTCTCAGAGACTTCTATCTCTAGTCAGGTATCCTTACAGTAAATTTCTTTAAACTGTAATTGGATTGTGGGGGACTCCTTTCTCAGAGGAATTCCTGGGGGGTATAGTGCCTATATGATGAAAATAAAAGTTGCTGAAATGACAAGTGACTGCCTAAAGATATGATTCTTTGCTTGCACTAGAGATCCTGTTTTGCCAACAACTATTTTTCAGGAAGTCTATAACAAAATATGTATGATTGCACATTTATCTTCCTGAACCTTATTTTCTGTCAAATAAGATTCTGAATTTGTGAATACAGCGACCTGTGTGTTTCACTGGGAACTGAGACCTCAGTCTACGTACTTGCTACCCTTGACCTTAGAGATCCCGAATATGTAGGCAACATTTGAACCACTTTAAATCAGTTTTGGCTTTTGCCCTCTTTCTGAGTGTAGATGTGCCTCCCAGTTACTTGCAAAAGCTCTACAAGTAACAACATAGTGTGCAATTAATACAGATTGCATGAACATAAAGTACATGGGGTAGGGTCGTTTTGTGCTACAGCATTTACCTCTTTCCTGTCTGAGCAAGTCAATTATTGCTCTTTGATGGTAAATACATGCTTCCACTGCTCATTAAACAGTTTCCCACATCTTTTCTCTGCGGCAGCTAGATTTATATTTAATACAAGAGTTGCACCATTCAGCTGCAAGGTGTCCCCACAATGCAATGCAATTTGGCTCTGCTCTCTGACAGACTCAGATTGTGGGGGGAAAAAGGAAAAAAAAAAATAAAAAATCACTCTCTGAATTGCTGTTCTTGAAGCATCCTGAATTTTTCCTGAGCAGTCACACCTTTCAAACACTACACAAGTCCAAGCCTGCTTGAGACCTTCTAAAATGAGAGAGAATCAGCACTAGGATAAGCATAATGCATTTGTAACCACCACCCTGCAGGTGTAGAAGTATACTGTCAATTATTGCTACAAAAGAAGTACTTTACTTACCATTCTTTTGCCAAAATCTTGGCAGGGGCTGTTAATAGAGCTTCCTTTTAATGGGATCATCCCTTTGGGGCTGTTGTCACCTTTCCGCTTGTAGAATTCAATTCCATCATCTAAGAGCACGACCCACATTGGCTTCCAGGTATTAAACATGCTGCCCTGCATCAATAAACCACTGTGCATATTATGTTCAAAAAAAACCATTTTTTTACATGATATCCACTGAAATACGACCTTCTAGAGACTGACTATAAAATAACTACAGTTAGTGTCTCAAGGGGAACATACCACAACCGCACCCATCTTATTATGCAGTTAAAAAACACTGTTATTCTTCCGACCACCATTAATTTTCCCTGACAGTCACCAGAGCTATAAACTTTTCCAAAATCACATTGCCTGCCCCAGCAGGTGTTTCTTTTCAGTGTCAGTCCCACCCACTGTCTTCAAGATGAACAGAGTGGTAATATTACAAATAATCTTCAAAATCTCTGGATGTGAGCTGGCACATCAGGACTGCCTCTTTAACTTGGGCACCCTGTGCTGTATTTAGGAGTTGATACTACAATAGTCAGTTGTTGAAGCGTGGCTGTCTGATAGGAAAGCACACATCTCACAGGATTTCTAGACATGTAAGAGCAAACTGTAAGAATAATTAATAGTTTAAGGGCCTGAGGTTGTAGATCTTCAGCTATGGTGAGGAATTGAGGTGCTTTTAAAGATTTTACTTGCCTTTCCAGAAACACAGCTGTTAGATGCAAGAAATACAGAGATAAATACATGGTCAGATCCTACATGTAGTGAAATACACAGCAAAATTCTTAGGGACCCAGGGAGCAATGACCTGTTTCTCTGTGTTGTGCATGATTAAATTCTAGAGTTAATAAAACTGTTTTACTGTCAGATGATCTCTCTGGTCCTGTCTGCAACCAGTGGTCACAACCCCAGACACCCAAGTGCCTTACTGCTCAGCCAAAGGAGCATTTAGATACACTGAATATCAACAGCTCCTCTGAGGAGTTACCAAAACTCAACCAACACTTGTGGGCCCCAAATCAGAAGCCATCCTTCAAAAATATTAGCTTCCCCTGCTCTTTCTGTTGCAAAGAGAGACCTAAATTTATAAAATAAACCCTACAACTCCATCCACAGCATCCCCATCTTCCTCAGACCACAGGGGCCGAGCTGTGCTAAAGCTGCAGACAGAAGCAAGGAGCCAGCGTCGTGCTGTGCAAATGGCTTGGTTTGATTTCCTAAACCTGAGACCTGGGCAATGTCAGTTCTACTTCCATTTGATATTTCTGCAGAAGTGAATGGGACAGAAACACACCAAGTCTCTCATATTGAACTCTTTGCCTGTCAAATCATTTTTGGTTCCTCTACCTTGCAAAAAAAGACCTTGAATCGGACCTTAGGTTCAATTACAGGGTGGGGAAGGAAAACTGTCAGCTGAGATCTTATTAAGAGCACGACCTGCAGCCCTCACTAGAAGCAGAAGATGCCCTACAAACGAATGCTACCTCCCAAAGGAAAGTCACTGCTCTGGGCATTCTCTGGAAACCCTGCTAAACAGGGCACTACAAAAAAAAGTCTCATTCATGTGTCACATGTGTTGATTACTGGGTTTTTTTT
>VXBW01007709.1:0-11901 GCA_013400375.1 Thinocorus orbignyianus
GGTTTTCCCTTGCCTTATGTGGTTTCTGGTCGCTAGGATAGTTTCTCTATATTCCATGCAGTCTACATCTCCTTGCTTCTACCCTCTGTAGGCCTCCTTTTTGATTCTGAGCTTGTCTAACACTTCGTTATTTATCCACACAGGCCTTCTGGATCTTTTGCCTGGCTTCTTCTTTTTTGGGATGCACCTCTCCTGAGCATGGAGGANCCTCTCCTGAGCATGGAGGATGTGATCCTTGAATACTAACCAGCTTTCTTGGGCCCCTCTCCCCTCCGGTTCTTCTTCCCGCACTGCCCTGCCAATCAGTTCTCTCAGGAGTCCAAAGTCTGCTCTCCTGAAGTCCAGGGTAGCGAGCTTGCTGCACACCATCCTCCCTGCCCCAAGAATATTGAATTCTATGATTTCTTGGTCACTGCAACCGAGGCTACCCTTTAACATGACATTTCTCACCAACCCTTCCTTGTTGGTAAGGACAAGGTCCAGCACAACTCCCTTCCTCGTCTGAAGGAATCATTTGAAGAAGGAAGTTGTCATCAACACATTCCAAGAACTTCCAGGACTTCTTGTGCCCTGCTGTGTTGTCCTTCCAACAGATATTGGGGTGGCTGAAGTCCGCCATGAGGACCAGGGTGTGTGAGCGTGATGTTGCTGCTATCTGTCTAATTGTGTTAGCTTGATGAATGCAAGAGGCATATTCCACACATTTTTACAAACAGCCGCCTTCCTTACAACTCAAAAAATTATGTCAAATCTAGAATAAAAATAAGAAAATTTTAATTGGATTAAAAACACAGAATCTGCAAAAATCTGTCATAATTAGAAATGTCTGCCCATCTGGACTAGTGAATTTAGGTCAAGGCAACAGGAATAAAATTACTTGTGACATAAATCACTTGGAATTGCACACAGAAAAAAAAGCAAAAAGAAAACCAGTTATTTCAACAAAAGGAGAAAATAAAGAAAAACTGCATGCTTACTTTCAAACTGTTTTCCTAGCAATCACATAGAGGCAGACATAAAGAAGTATTTTATTCACTGTATAATCATATATAAAATATTATCCAGTGTTTAAAAAGGTAAGACTTCCACATTATATGAGTCATAGGGAAAGAAAAAAAAAAATTTCTAAGGAATATTACAGTTTTCTTAAAGGAATCACAATTGCATAGTTCATCCAGGACAACCATAATTAAGTAGATTCCCAGAAGCTCTGCCTAATTTGCAGGTAGCATTCATGTAGTTTCCAGCTAATCACACCACATTTCCTTCAGCCACTCTGTCTTTGTAAGCTCAAAGGAGTTGATGTAGTTAGGGTGGAAAGAAGTGATTTGTAAAGGCTTCCTTTCACTCCCCATATAGAGATAGAGAAAGAATTAATCCCAAGAGAAAAACCTTGACAACAATGATTTCAAAACCTCAAGAGGCAAACATTTACAGTTGTTAAGACTGGTTTAGAGAAAGGATGCTCTATCACAGATAATAATAATTTAATGTGAAGTAGCATGTACCATTAATATTGGTGGGCTAGGAAAGTGGAAAAGTGGGCAATATATAAACCCGGTCGGTTGTCTCAAAGTATTTAGTACCCATTCAGAAAGCAGCTCTGAGAACCACTTGGAAGTTTCAGTTAAGATTCTTACCAATCTCTAAACATGACTCATTTTGAAACAATAAAAATAGTGAAGAAAATACCAATCTAGGCCTCAAGTTTCTATTTTTGTAAATAGATAACCAAGGTCAAAAAATGCATTTTATCCACCACCAGAATACTAGTAATAAACACACCACAGACTAAAAACAAGTTATCAGAAACAGAGCAGAGAAGGGTACAATGTACTCGATCAATGAATTGTGGAATCTCTGTAATTCTTCAATTCTTTTGCCAAGTCCCCAGGTAGATTCTTGTAATTAGAACTGCAAAGAAAATTGGGTTCACTTCCACAAGTCACAAAGGTCTCCTTTCGTGAGCAGCAGTGTACTGTCCTCTGGCAGCCAAGAAATAATTTCCTCTCTCACACACATACTAGTATTAAATAAGAAGGATGAAAGAAACCCCATGAATGTTTCCACATTAAGAGAGTGATAATCAGTTTAAAGATTTTTCTAAAAGACTGTTGCTGAATCACCATGGTGTGCCCCTAAGAAAAAGAGATTTTTGTGCAGCACGTCCTCCACAGTCAAACAGAAGAACTTCTAATACATCTCTTTGGAAGACTGTCACAAGTCTCAGTTCAGTAAAAGCACTACAAAACCATTACAATTTTACTTCACTGTCAGTGTACAGTCAAGATGGAATAAGACAAAAAAGTTGTAGTCAATGAATCTGCAGGCAGTGAGCAGTTTTTCATTGCAATCTGAGGATATACTACATGGGAATATTACTGTGGTGCAGGCAGAAAAATAGCTATTCGCTTTCCTTTCAAGTCAGTGTCCATGAGTCAATTTTTCAAACTTTCAAAGAGCCAACCCAGATTTATTACTTAAAATGTCACAGAGGTCTTGCAGGTTTGTTTTTTTTCTGTTTGGGTTGTTGATTTTGGGTTGTTTGTGTTTGTTTGGGGGTGGGGGTGGGGAGCAGGTGTTGTGTTATTTTGTTTTATTTCCGTTCACTCAAGATATGGGGTAAAGTCTGAACAACTGTCCAGTTATACTGCTGGCCGAAGAGGTTGACCAGCACTACTACTGTATAGTATCCTGGTCAGCTAGTTCCACTGTAGGACTGTAAAATCACTGTGAAAGATATACTGGTTTAGTTTGCATCTACATTGTGAACAGCAGCAATATTCAGAGACTGGGTGACTGTAAGATTGCTTAAATGAAGCACTAAGTTACATATACGGATCTTTTCATTGCTTATTCCTATGATTTTTCAGGACTGTAGATTTGGGTGACTGCAAAAATAGGCAATAAGTACTTACACTTTACATAATGAAAGAAGTAAATCTGTTAGATCTAGAGATCTGCAAACCTCATCTGGTAGAGTTTTAGAGAAAGGTAAGTTTACTTCTGTCAATTAGAAGTTAAAACTGAATTTGGGGAAAAAAATCCAGTGCTGTTATTGTGAAGAGGAGTTATGTAAAAGGAAATACTTCATGGCCTTTCTGTGAAAGTGAACTTGAAAAATTGACTGAAATCCTGTTTTGAAGAAGGCATGCATGCAGCAGGTTAGCGTGCGCACCACCATGAATCAAACTTCCAATATTCAAAACTGACCAATACACCAGTTAGTCACAGCTAAAAGGAAGTATAGGAAAGTGAGAACAAAAACACTGAGAAAGAATCTGCAATGTTTAATTTGTTCAAATAATATTTTTCCTTCTGTAATTGCTACCTCTATGAAAGTGCTAGCTTTGTTTCTAAGACCGAAATGTCAGTAAGCCTGGGCATTAATTTACAACTATTGAGGTCGTATTTGTTTTCTTTCTGTCTTATTTATCAAAATTTATATTTATTAAAATTACTGCATAAAGACTGAACAAAAGAGTTGAATAATATAGTCTATCTCACCATGTGGACTCTCTCATACAGAAGTAACCCTCTTTCTTATGAAGTTAAGAACAGTTTATTTTTTCAGTATACAGAGAACGATAAGGTAAAGATATAAGTAGCCTTTTTTGTAAGAGGTTTTCTGTCTTGAAATAGATGCAATGGTACTATAGTAATCAGTTCAACGTTTTGCTTAATCTTCCGACCTTCTTACCCAACCTTCAGTTCAGGAAAGTTCAGCTCAGCGCTAACTCCCTGGCATACCTCACAGTCTTGCTGTGTGTCATCAATACTTGGTTTCATAAGTTTTGCAACATAAGAAAAAAAAATCAGAATGAGTTGGTTTACAACAGTAATGACATGAAGAAAAGCTGTAGAGAAGCTAAGGATTGAGCCTTTGAAGGATTTCATATAATATAATAGCATATTTTTCATTTTGATACTGATACTAACCTCACAGCTTTTCTTATTTTTCTCATTATTTTTGTAAGCTTACAAAGAAAATTCTGTTGAGGATGAGCCCATACTTTCCCTGCTTTCAAAATCATGCTGAAAAGAAAATGAGGCTTTAAAAGAAAGGCTAATGAGTGTGCACTTCATCTAAACAGCAGGATTGTTCCACTGCTACATACTCTATACTTAAAAATGAGTGATCTAAATTTATACAAATATATTTATTAATTTTTAATGTAATGTAAGTGATAGGAAAAATTAGGCTGGTGTATTGTACTTTGCCTACAGGGATTCCTTCTCTTGCAAGCAGAGAATTAAATCTGTTCTCATTATCTGTTGTGTTTTAGTCTTAGGACCTGGTTGGCACATAAAAACATGTCCAGACTGAACTGACAGGCTTGTTTTGTGAGGTTTTTTAAGTAACTTGTTGATTTTTAAAGAGGAAAAAGGCAAAATCCCCTGTGTCTATCAATATAAAATCTATATCGCTGTCAAAACAAAGTGGGAGTTCTGATCTGAAGATCAGATCCTTCTATTCAGAAGCTCTTACTCCTTCAGTCTCTGTTTTAAAATATCTGATATACATTTGAAGCACTGATTTGGTGCACTTCCTTGTATAAGGGATGTTTTAACAACTGTGTCCATGTGTAAACACCAGATACAACAAAGTGGTTCCAAAGAAGACTTTTCCAGGGTCTCTGAGTCCCTTTTTGTCTTTGAGTCACTGAGACAAATGTTAGTTAACTAGATTACCTTTTGGTCCTGGTCCTGTAATATGTAGAGATGTTGGGCATTTCAAAGACCCTCAAAGCATGCCATGCCTTGCTTGTAAGCAGTTCATCTGGATCTCTTTTGTTTCAAAAGAATAGTGTGGGAAGAGATACTGCCCCTTAACCCTGCTCTGTCTGGAAGGGAACAGGGAAAGTAGCACATCTCACTCCTTCAAGCTAGAAAGCACTTTCCAAGTCACAATAAAAATGTACTTTTTACCATCAAAGGACAACTGAGACTTTCCTTAATCTTACATGTGTTCTAGGACAATTCTAGAGTAGTCCCACTTAATAAAATCATGACTTGCTACGTTCCGTCATATTCACTTTCCACAATCATTAAAGGCATTATACAGGACATGGTCCAAAAATTCAGCGTTTTTCATAGCCCAAATTGAAACCAAAAATTTCAGAGATCTCCATGACTTTGAGTCACTTTCAGACTTTTCAGTTACTTTTAGTCCAGACGATTCTTGGTTTCACTCAGATTACCAAGACACTAAGGCAAATACATTAGAAACTACTGAAGAAGAACATTTCTAATAAAAAATACCAGAAGCTAAAGGAGCCCATGAAAAGTTACACCTTAGAAATTGAATACAGAGTATTGGAGAGAGTGTGATACACGATCAGCATTCTAAAACTGCTTCTATTTTCATTCACAGTCACAGTAAATTCTAATACATTACCGCATTCTTGTGGGGAAAAAAAACAAGAACAGGGTGAAAAGAAATAAGAAGAAAGAACTTCAAGTCCTTTCAACACAAAGAAATGAAACAACTTTTTCCTTGGTTTTCACAGGTGGCATTAATTATTTGAGTTTTTGGTTTGGATGTACAGGTCTTTTGTATCTTTGATCAATGCAGAATGAAAATGGACTTTTACAATGTTTGCACAACTTCAGTTTTTGTAAAATACTCTTTTCTAACCCCAAAGTGTTTTGATGAAATTTTCAGACCCAAAAACCATAAATAATAGAACAAATTTCCAATTAGTATAAATGTAAATTTCAGTTCATAAATGTAGCACAACAAATAATTTATGTTTAAAAATCATTTAAAACTGAACAAGAAATTAAAATAAAAAATTTTAAAAGTATTCTCAGGCTAATAGTAATGGCAATCTCAGTAGATTTCTGCAGAACACATAAACAAATGTAAAGAAATCTTGATTTCCCTGCCCTGTTGCTTGAACAAATATAATGCTTCCCTGTCCTTGAAACAAACAAAAATTTCTGTTTCTCTAATATTTGGGACCAAACTTTAAATCCGGACACACTTCACGTGGCAGATATCAGAGATAGGTACAGGTACATCATAGTTAAAAATATAACATGCAAGTACTCGATTGTTTTTCCCCGTTTCCTCTGGAACTGTAAAGAAATATTTAGGCTTCACTTCTTTTCATTGTCTCTGCAAATGACTTCTTTCTCCACTGTTTTTCTACTTTCACAACTTCTGCTCAAAGAGAAGAAAAAATCTTCAACATTTTAGGAGATTTTAACCCATAAACATCAGTAAATCATATTCTTTACTTTCAACATTTTTGTCTTGCATTCTCTATCAATATCACTAGCCTCCCAGCACAGTACAAATTAAATAACTCTGTTCAAATTCATCACTCCTTGGAGACAAAATTCAGTTCAACTTTGGAGAGATTTAGAATGGAACCTGATGTATTCCCAGTGTTCCCAATCTTTGCTGTGCCATCCTTGGGAATAATTCCTTAGTTTAAAAGTTTTACAAGAGCAATCATGTTATAAAATAGAGCAATGATAGTTCTTGTCATTGATCATGACTTACTATACTTTCCATAGAGATCTTCAGAATTTACTTCATTTCACTTGGAAAACAAGTGAATAGGCACAAACTGATAGTCCCGTAGGCCTCGTATATAAGATGCCACAAGAAATTTTCCTTAGGAGTGTTTTTTTTCAATAACTGTAGTTGTTCTTGAGGATTTATATAGGTTCCTATGCAACCAATTAAACTAAGAAGGAAGGACTGTTTCTGTTGGACTTCCATCTAATATAATATCCTGCTCTAGCCAAAACGAATGTCTTCAATTGTTTTGCACATCATAAGAAAGGAACAACAATGAAATGAACTATTGCTCTTTCGTTTGAGAGGATGTTTCGTCTTGCTCAGAAGCTGGACAGTTCTCAGTCCCTCATACTCTGTGTCTCTCTGCAAATCAGATGTTATCTTTTTATTTAGGAAGAAATATCCCAGGTTGAAAATTACTCATGCATTGCAGTTTCCATTCAGCATAAGTATTTTATAATTCTGTATTTTTATATATGGGCTAAATCAATACCAACTAGCAGCCTGATACTATTTTTTTTTCAAATGGTATTGTGGTGTATACAAATGCCATAAAATTGTCTCTCCTTCCATGAGAAAACTATCACCCTGTGATTCATTCAAGATACAGAAGGGAAGCATAAATATGTGGGAGTACAGGAAGGGTGCAACCCACAGTGTTTCCAGATCACACAATGAAATTAACTTCTGAAGGATGTCATACATCACAGAATATATATAATTATATATGTATGTGACACTTGAATATAGAAATTAGCTATTAAATCATAAAATAGGTCTGAATATGTTTTTGTCTGTGGATCATCATTTTATAAAGGAAAGGGGTGTATAGAGGCCTTTATACATCATCTTAGCTTCCTTGCTCAGCACCATATTCTTACAGAATCACGGAGTTGCTTTCAACTTTCCCATTTCAGACACCTAAAAGTGATACAGCTGAGGTGGATACCTCTTTTAACCTTCAGTTGAGACAAGTTTTTAGGATTAAACAGCTAGCTTTTTGTTAGGTACTTGTGTCTCTATTAATAACAGAGGAATCACAAAAGGAATTATTTAGGTTTAAACTTTCAGACAATTAAGTTACCTCAATGTATCCCTCAGGGTGACAGCTTAGTCTTCTGCTTTTTCAAGCTGAAAATCAGCTGATCAGTGGCATTTAAAAGGATTAGGTTTAATATTTCCTTCCTTCTTAAGTACTGGCTTTACTAACTAGCAGTGGAAAAGATAACCACACTTTCATTCTCATTAGAAATATCCTTAAATGAAGAGCATTATTCTAAATGGAATGTAAGCCTCAAAAAAGACGTGAGCACTGCAAAAAGTTAAACTGAGAATATGTAGCTGGATTTTAAAATGTACAACAAGCAATTTGTAATTCTTAATCTAGAGCATTTCTTGACAACAATAGCAACAAAAAAAGGTAACACAAGCACAAGGAAGAGGAAATAGCATAATCAAATCAAATCAAGACAAATTGACATTGTAAATAAAAATAAGATTGTGATACTACTTATGTTGAAAACAGAATATTAATAAATATTTCATGTTTGCATATTTCTCTTTTCAGTAAATCCTGATATTTTGAAGATTCGGTTTTCAATAGCATAATAAAATTTATCAAGTGTCCCATGTTTATATACTTGTTTATGCTTGTGATAGGGGCTCCTGTTTAATAATTTTGCAGAATATGCCTAATGAATGTGACAAATTTGTTTATGCTCTTTCAGAATAAGAAAAGCAAACAATTTCTATCACACATTGCTTCCTCAAGTATTGCCTTAAATTTTCTTTCAATTACCTCTTTCAGAAACATAATTAACATGCTTAGTCACTAGTATTGCTTTTTTCAAGTTACTAGAATTGAAACAAATGATTTCTTTTTGAGGAGACAAGTTCTGTCCAAGTGAAAGTTTTGCAGAAGTACATGCATCTTTGCCTTTTTCTTTGGGGTGAAAGATGTTAGCTAGCTTTGATTTTAGCATATTCAAAAGAAAAACTTTCTATCATAGAAAAAATACCACAGTGTATTTGGAGAATATGACTTTAAGCTATTGCTTATTGTTCTTCTTATGTTTATAAGGAAATATAAAAGAAAGTGTATCTTCAGCTAACCTGGATAATCATTAACGGACAGAACTTCTCTATGGGGTTCCACACAAAGTTTTAATCAAATATCACTAAATTACTTATCTATTTCTTTCTGTCTTTGAGACATGCATGGTTTGAAGGATTTCAAGGAAGATGGTATTTGGTGATGGAGATTTTAAGGAGGATGGTATTTTTTGATATTTATAAGTTATAATTTACCTAAACCGGTTTTCTCTCTGGGCGTATTTTTTTAAAATTGGTTTCTTCCACTGATATAATTAAGTCTTTGCTCCTCTGTTGATTCTTTTTTTGCTAGACTGAGTATTTTATTATTCTCTTTGCATATTGGTGATCCCTCCTCTATATCACTCATATCCAAGTTTTGTGGATCATAGAATCACCTAGGTTGGAAAAGACCTTTAAAATCACTGAATCCAACTGTCAACCTAACGTTCCCATGTTTACCACTAAACCATGGCCCTAAGCATCACGTCTATATGCCTCTTAAATACCTTCAGGGATGGTGATTCAACCACTTCCCTGGACAGCCTGCTCCAATGCCTGGCAAATCTTTCAGCGAATAATTTTTTTCCTCCTGAAAGGAGGTTGTAGCAAGGTGGGGACTGGTCTCTTCTCCCAAGTAACAAGTGGTAGGACTAGAGGAAATGGCCTCAAGTTGTTCCAGGAAAAATTATCTAAGGAAAATAGATTAACTTCTTCAAATGTAGTAATATTGACATGAGTAGGAATGAAACCATGTATTGGTAGTTCATTAAAATTTTGAAATCAACCTTGTAAAATACAGCAAATATTTTCCAATGACATACAAGCCTAACTTTTGTTATGAACACAGTAGTTTACAACATTTGGTCCTTTTTTAAGACAACTGACTGCTACCCGGTGTTGAAAATAGTAATAGTAGTATTTTTAAACTCCTAGGAAGACACAAAAATGACTATATCTTTGCGATGATTATGTGAAAGTGTGGTTTGTTCTCTACATGCATATGCATCAGAATTTCAGAAGTTGTATATTTTTCTCAAAAAATTTATTTATTAAACTAGTTCGATGGTATGCCTCAGGACTTTCATTCTTAATGATACAGACAGATGTATATACACAGTTTTATGACAATATAGGATGTGAAATCATATGTAAGATTCTATTCTCTATCTTAACTACTTTGATTCTTTTCCCTTCCATCAACACTTCTAACTGAAATCCCTTAACTACGTTTGGTAGAAATCATACATTATTTCTCAAACTATCTACCTTTCTTGTATTCATTTGAGAATATAGCTGAATAAAGATTCAGCAAAGTGTTTGATTTACTGAACATTGTATAAAAACCCTCCCTCAAGAATTTTCAATGCAGTTATAAGTAACCTTGGTTGAGAACAGAAAACAGTGATTATCTTTACACTGCAAAGGAGCACTGACATATCTTTTGCATACAGTCTTTTGATCCTTATTTGTATATAAAAATTATCCTTTGTTGTTTTATTCATTTTCTTGAGGTAGGCAACTCCTTCTGATTTAAACAAAGAAGTAGAAAGCCTTACTGTACAGAAATGTTACGCTAGACTTAAAGCTCTTTTCTCAGTAAAGTCCTAAACATTCACCATAGCATCTCTGTTATGCACAAGATAAAATCTGTGGTTAATAAGATCAAAACAATTATCGCTTAGTCTGACTCTGTTCATCTTTTTTTCATTTCCATGAAAAATATTAAAATTAAATATTGCCCTTTTCAAAATCGAAATTGGTCATGTTTGCTTTTGGATATCTTATGCAAACATATTTCTTTCTGTGAGATTGTTGTGGTATGTCAGCTGTTTCCCTCAAGACTACTCTGAAACATAAGTTCCATTTCAAGAGATTCATTTTCAAAGTTCTGGACTGTCCTTCTAATTTATAACCATAACCACCAGCAATCCCAGTAGGACCTTTCATAATAATTGAGTAATTCTGCAATGGTTTATGCTTTCCCCAGCTAAAACACTAACACATAAGTCTTCGGGTTTCTGTTCAAACATTATAAAGAAGTAAATGTAAGAATAAAATAAAAATTTATTTCAAATTCACTGACTATTAAGTGAATTTGAAATATGTTTGCCTATACACTTTTCAGTATATTCTTACCATGCTTATTCTATTTGTTCTTTATCCTCTTTTCATAGGTTTACTCTATGATTTTATTACTACATTTCTATAGATAAATTCCTACAGTCTTTGTTATTGAGCTGGTATCAAACGTCCAGTGGCTATGGCATGCTTGATATTCCTGTACTAATGTGGGGTTTTCTTTCAATACAACTTCATAATAAAGAAATTGTAATATTCTTCTGAACTCTCTTTTTCTTAATGGGTTTTGTTTGCTATTTTTATGAAAGATTTGCTGTAATACACCTGTTATGATTTGTACCATCTGTCTATCCATTTTACCTTTTCAAACAGAAGCCTTAAAAAGGTGTTTGCCCATATTGAAAACTCAGTAAAGGCAGATTAATTGGCTTGTATGGCATTTTATGTCTTCATCTGGTACTCTGTTAATGCAAATCACAGTCAGCAAGTGTCTCTGAAGGATTGTTACATGAAGGACAGCTACTAAGTTGGATGGTTTAGCTGTCAAGGCTTGATTGCTCCTTAGGTCCAAGCCAGCACCCAGAAAATGTAAATATAAATGGAATGAAGCTTTTTTTTTTCTAGTGTCTGAAATAGTTTCAGTGGTTTTTTTTTTCCCTTTTTTTGAAGATCACTTTGTGATCAGACTTTGTGACAAAATGGGGCTGGGCACCCTCAGAAGTTTTCCTACTGCCCTTGCATTCTCAATGCAGATATGAGTATTTCCTCCTCACTGGACACCATGAGCCTCAACACTCCAGCAAATGAACCGGCTGTACCAAGTGCAATCAGTAGAGACTCACACACTGGGTGTGTGTATGTGACCTCCAGACAATTTCTCCCCAGTGCATGGGTTAGCAGGCTGCAGGGAGGTACAAGGGTACCCCCACAGGAACACAGAACCCTAGAGCACACACAAGAGATGTCTGTACACAGTGACCCTGTGCTCTCAAGAAAGGGGGGGTGTGACGGTAACCCCAAGGGACCAGGAAGTGAATATTACTGTGTGACTGTGGATGTGTGATATGGGAATTATCACATCAAACAGGGATTTTTGAGCTGATTTAAGTAATAGGCAAAATATTCACAGAGTGTGATTCTGATAATGGGTTCTACAGCCAGAGAAAGGGAGGAGAAAAAAGAAAAAAAAAGAAAAA
>VXBW01007709.1:18817-110010 GCA_013400375.1 Thinocorus orbignyianus
TTTTCTACCATTAACTGAATGGAAAAGGAAATTTGTTTCATGTAATGGCACAGTCAACCTCTGCTGGAAGGTGACCCTGTACTACACTATTCCCCAAATACTCATTTACAATGTTAAGTTTTCTGCCAGCTTAAGTAAATGTATTCTAATTTATTTGTACTTGACAGAACATTTCATACTGATAGACAGCTAGTTGAGGAGTGTAAAAGTGTTGTGAAGAAAAGCTTGAGAACTTTCGTGGTTTTTTCATTGCTCAGGGAGTTAAAAATTATACATACATAAATAATAAATTTGCCTTTTAGGTTCAGTAAGCTGACAGGGTTTATAACTCCTTCAACTTGAAATATAAGTTTCCAGATTACAACAGAGAGCCTAAAAAAAAAAAAAATTAAAAAGATTTCTGTGATTACAGAAAGGCTGGAAGAAGACAGAAGGAATATAAGTTTTTTCCTCTCCCTCTGGCAGATGGAAGAATGGAAAAACTTGAAAGAAAACAACCAAATGTCAAGCTTTCAGGCTCTGACCACTTACGTCACATTTCGGAGTGAAAAAAACCCTCAAACTCTGTTAAAGGAAACCTTAAATCTCTCCTTAAATTTTTCCCTATATAAAGTGTTTTGTCTGAAAGCTGTTAAAGATCTTCCATAACCGTTCACATATTTTGTCAAATTTATTTACTTGGATCCAAGATGAAGTGCAGATCCACTGTACTAGAAGTAAATAATTTTATAAAAATTTGAATATAGGGCTTTAATACAAATCAGACTGTGTATTTGACAGATGGAAATATCTTTCATATGGGTATGATGAATGTCTGTATGTGTTATACTTGCATATTTATCACTACTGACTTATAAAGCATTTATTTGATCTAAGCTTCAGACCTATAATGTATCATCAATACTTTCCAAACCAAAAAAACACTGTCATTTTATCTTGCAGAAGAACTATTTGTCATTAGAGACATGACTTTTGATTATACTAGCAAAATTATTTTTAATTCATCACTGTTTGTTGTATTAAGCAATTTGTAGTTATCTCCCCAATTAGTTTTTAAAGTAAATAGATATTTCCCTTTGTGTAACAGAAAACAAAAAGGCAAGTTTGAATTGTTTATTTATTCAGGAGGAAAAATAGCTGGGAAGTATGTAAAGCAACTTGAGTTTCATTAATATTCTCTTAAGTGCTGATCCTGTAAACACTGACCTAGATAGATAATTTCATACACTAGCTGATATGGGTAAGCATTTACATAGGGCTCTATTTCCAGCAAACAAGAAAAATAGCAACTACACTGATTTATAACAAGAAAGTTACACTTAGGGATGTGACATAGCTTACAACTTTTATAAATTATCTTAAATGTAAGCTAACATCAAAAAGTATGTGGGATCTGACGAAGGACTCAGGGGTTCAGTTGGGAGGGGGGTGGAAGTGCTGTTCCTTAGTACTCGTGAAAACATAGAAATAAACTCAGGACTAAAAATGTAGAGTTAAGGAAGGTCAGTAGCTGTAAAAAAAAAAAAAAAAAAAGCTGTGTGCCATGTAGAAGGAAGCAATGTAGAATACCATAGATTGAGGACAAAACTGTAAAAAGTTGGCAATGATAGATAGATAGCAGTGTCACATCTCACATATCATTCCTGCAAAGAAACCAGATCAAATGAAAGAGTTGATTTTTAGAAGTAAATGCTGTGTATATAAATTTTCCCTATCATGTGTGAGAAAAAGGTGTCTCGGGGTGAGTCCAAAATACTCACAAAATTCAAAAAAGCATTCTTCTGTAAGAGACATAGACTTAAGTAACATAGAGAAGATGGAGAGAGCAACCATAAGTCTAGGCTTTTGTGAGAGCATTTTACTTCAGAAAGATACTAGAACTTCTCCTAGAAGTTCTTGATTAGCAGGTGAAGGAGATGAATTCGAGTACCTTTATAAGCATCACAGAATCAGAGAATGGTTTGAATTGGAAGGGGCCTTAAAGATCATATAGTTCCAGCTTCCCTGCAGTGGACGGGGAGACCTACCATGAGACCAGGTTACACAAAGCCCCATTCAACCTGGTCTTGAACACTTACAGGGATCCACAACTTCTCTGGACAACTTGTTGCAGTGTCTCACCCTGATGAGTGTCTTACCCTGATAGTAAAGGATTTCTTCCTAATATCTAATCTAAGTCTACGGTCTCGCAGTTCAAAACAATTACCTCTAGTCCTGTGGCTATAGTATTTACAGAGTCCTTCCCGACCTTCCTTCTCACTTTTTCCAACTCTCTCAGCCTTTCTTCATAGGAGAGGTAGTCTGGCCTTCTTATCATCTTTGTGACACTCCTCTGGACTTACTCTTAAAGTTCCATGCATGTCTTATTTTGGGGACTCCAGAACTGGATGCAGTACTCCAGGTGGGGTACCCTCTTCTTACAAGACAGTGTATTTCCATGTATCTAATTGAGTAATGTAACTCAAGAGTTGACCTGGAAGCTTGCCAGCTGCATCCATCTGTAAACCCTCTGAACCACTTCACAAATATGGGGCCGATATGAAAGCAGGAGATAGTGACACCTTGGTGCTCAGGCCTTCTCTTTTTTTCTGCAGCATGGTCTTCCCTCAGCTTGTCACTCTTCAGGCTGGAATGCCATGGGTCTTTGGACAAAATTGGAAGTGGAACCAAATCAGAACAAGGATAAACAGCTTTCTGCTCTTCTTTTGCTTGGTTAGACAGTACTTGTGTTGACATCATGTTTGGCAGAGGCAAGAAAAGCAAGTAACTTGTGAATGGAGATACAAAGTACCATTTCAAGAGGTTTTCTGATAATACCCCGGATATTATTAAGGTAGATATTCCTTACCTGTGAGAGTTTGAAGCATATTAGAGGAAATGTGTGGAACACTAGGAGAGTTCCAGGAAAATGTTAGCTGAGATGTCATTACCTAACATGGACCCATAATAAGACTATGACTGCCAGTGAACTGCACTGTGATGTGAAGCTTCAAAGCTTCACACACACTCACACAGTTTTGGCAGTTAAATCTTGCTTTCAACAAAAGTAGACTGGTTTGTTAGACTAAAATTGTAAGAAACACTGATTTTATTCCTGTTCCCTTGAGACTAGATCAGAGATTTACACGAGCCAACCAGAGGAGGGATCATTTACCCATCTACTAAACAGCTCTATAGAGTGCAGAGAATTAGAGTGATTCCTTCTCCTTTCCTAACCCATTCAGAACCTTAAAGTTTATGGAAAAGTTTAGACCACCCTGATCTAAAAGTCCATAACAGATAACTTGACATGTTTTGGAAAAAGTAGTATCTTTTATTTTTCAACATGCAAGAACTGTGAGCCAGAAGTCTTGGCTCTTATGGCTGACAAACCTTTCTGTATTGTCAAAAATGTGAAGTCAATAATATACTCTTCCATAGATTTAAAATTATATGCCTAGGTTGTAAGACAAGGGTAAATTTATCTCCTTTCAGTCTTACCATAGTTCTTTGGGCTATTTTATGTGCCTTACTATGGAAAGCAAAAGTTTTCAAAAGAGTACTCTAGTCTCCACGGATGTACAGTACCTCTGAGGAGTCTTCAACCCAGCTGCAGAAGGGACATCCAGAACTGGAACAAGGACTTCTAGAGAAAATCAGTATGACAGGATATGGTCACAGCACACCAGCTGCACTAATCATTACTAAGGGAGTTTATGTTTTGTTTAGTCAACATTACATCAGGAAGAGTTTAGGGGAATGCTTTGAAAGAGGCGTTAACATTTGTAAAAATGTTTTCTGTTTCCTGTTTTATACAAGTAACTGTCATGGCAAATCTGCAAATTGTCTTCTACCCTGTTTAGGAACCAAAAAACACAGCAGATGGTTGATTATTTCAGCCATTCTCCAGTAGTTTAACTCCTTTTTAATTACTCCAGACACTTAATTTACTTTAAAAAAAAAATGGGGTCAGGCCCAAGCTAAATCATCACGTACAAAAATCAAAGCCTGAAAAGTATGACTGGAACAGATGGTACTGAAGGCATCATCATTTGAGAACAGCCAAAAAGTTATTGGTTCAATATAAATGAATACTGAAAACCACCCAAGAATATGAATGAACAGAGTTAAGGATGTTCTTGTGAATCAGTTAAAAGTCAAAAAGTACCTGTGGCATATTAGAACTGAAGGTAGAAATTGCTTTTTTAGAATAAAACAAGGCCGTTATTTTGGTGCTTTTCTGTTTTTCGGTTTGTAGAATACCTTATAAAAATGCTAAATTAAACTCATACTGCAGCTCGCATGATGTTTCATTTTGCCAACAACGTTGTGATTCCATATGTGTTGGCAACTGTGTATTTCTCCTTGCCTAGTTCAGGAACATTACCACATCTTTTTTTTTTTCTTTTCTTTCCCTTGACTAACTGTCTCCGCTCCTCATTCTTCCACCCTGAAAATAACAAATAATTCCATACTGTAGGGTTTTTTCTATATGGAGAAATGTAATACAATATGCTAGTTGTGTTTCAGTAAAATATAACAACCACATTTTCTTAATCCCTGAGGAATCTTTCCATCATGTACCATAATCTCAGTCCTGTAATCTCTTCCCATAAGCTTCCCTGGGACTTCCTCATGTAGAAACTTGCACCATCATACATGAAAGACTTTAGGCTCAAACAACCTACAAGTAGAGTATGGTGTCAGCAGTCGTAGTGTTGTTTCAAGTATAACTGCATCCCTGCAATCTACTGTTAACATTCAACAGAGGGTTTCCTGTGGGCTGAAATTTGGCACGCAGTATCTCAACTTAGAAGCAAATTTTTAGAAGTGTGAGTATTGACAGAATCATTTGGGTAGCCAAGAGTAAACCAGATTAACAAATCAGTTTTACAGATGACATTCGGTGGGAAAAAAAT
This sequence comes from Thinocorus orbignyianus, assembly GCA_013400375.1. Lineage (NCBI taxonomy): Eukaryota > Metazoa > Chordata > Aves > Ciconiiformes > Thinocoridae > Thinocorus > Thinocorus orbignyianus. Next base: position 23,716 of record VXBW01007709.1, read on the forward strand.
ATGTAGCAAAATAGGTGTCAGTATTTCCAAAAAGAAAGAGTAAAAATAATGAAGTAAACGAATCTTCAATGTGCTTTTGCTTTTCAAAAATTCCAGCTTGGATCTGAAAAGCTAGGCTCTAGTTTGTTGCAACAGAAAATGTAAGAAAATCTTAAACATCTTCTGATACTCTTTGTGGCCTACTTTGATTTGCTTTGTTATAGATAACACCTACTAGTTTTTTACTGCATAAGTAAGTATACAGATGTGCAAAAGTCATTGCTGAAATACTACTGTCCCTCACAACAAAGCCAGTAAGGGAGCAAAGGATACTTCAAAACTTTTTACTTGTTTTGTCCTAAAGAAGGCAGTTTTTTACTTATGGAATTTCTGAATTCTCTTCTGCCAGACTCTCTTGCTGAAGCATGTCTTTCACTTACAACACTGTGCAAGGGCATAAAGACTTCTTACCTCTGTTGAAGTGTTTCTGAAGTCATTATCCAAGACTAGGAGAAAGTGTATTACATGCTTTGGAACACTGCACATGGGGTAGATGAAGCAATGTATCTGTAACTTTTTGAGCTAAATAACTCTCCTGTGCTCTGTAAATGTTACTTTAGTCTCAGAATAAAACCTGAAAGTTACTGTTATGTCTTCAGGAATTATCTTCACATAGCAAGATACCCTTTCTGTGAACTGCCTAGCTGTAATAATACCAATACTTAGCTGCCAACAGACCATAATGCTCCATTTCTTTTCAAACTTGCATAGAGTAATTTGGTCAGTTTTGCAGATCATACCAATCATATTTAAGCCAAAGCAATCACTGACAGGTTTGGTCAGTCATACTTGGTCATCCTGTGCCCCAGATTATTCAGATCAGAAGACCTGTTGAAGCAGGGCATATCAAATTTCTAGCCTGCACATCTTGATTTTACTCCCATGGAAACTCAGATATGATATGGAAAGGCAGGACTGTGCTCTTCAATCTTAACTTGACACACAATCAGGTCACAGATAAGCCATACACCCACCTCAGGAACTCGGAGGCACACCTGTGGTCCCAGAGTGCATAGGACTATTACAGACTACTTAAGTTTTTTTGGCAAATCAGCCAGATTTATTTCTTCACTGACATTTTTATTTCTTTACTTCAGCTTTTGTCAGAAACATATACTTCGACGATGCAGGCATTTTGATGTCACAGTTTGCAACATAGTTAAAAGCAATTTAAAAAAAAAAAAAAAAGGAATGGCAGAACTTGAAGTGTTATTGCTCTTCCTGCCATTTAATTTCTAAATTTATGTAGTTAAACCACAAACTCATTTTTTACTATTAATCTTGGCCATTTGTTCATTTGAAAAATGTGACATATGGTTTGACACATATGGTTATTTCTATGTTAGTGAAAGCAGATACCCTTGCAAGAGAGACATGGCAGGGAAAAGAAATCTGTGTAATGGTGGAGGTGTTTAAAGGAAGTCTTGTGTTTGCTCTAGTAGCTCCTAGTCTATTGTATCAGTCGTTCACTTCTACTTGCATCTACTTTAGGGCAGGTATATAAATTCATTATTAAAAACATTTATGGACATATTCCACTACTATAATTAAAATATTTCCACGTGTGATTAGATCCAGGTGGGAAAAATACTCTCTTTGTATGTTGAATTCCAAAATAATCTGCTATATATCCCTCCAGTTCTACTGACAAACTTTGCTGTTAGTAATATATCAGGATAGAAATTTTTTTCTTCTAAGAACAACATATTTTTTATAATTTCATATTTTATGAATGGGAATTTTTTTCCAGTGATATAAACTCTCAAATTGAAATTCTTTACCTTAAACTGGAATTAAAAGCTTAGTATGACCAAAATATGTTGATTTGGTAGACCTGGACCTTTTTGAGTTTTAACTTGCTTTGGAGTACATTTAAAATGTTTCTGCTTTGATTTGGAACAAGAAAAGACATTAAAATCATGGAAATTTTTGTGAAACGGTGTTGTGGTTTAACCTGTCATGTACCTAAACTACATAACCATTTGCTTACTCTGCCAAGTGGGAAGGGGAAGAGAATCAGAAAAAAAGGGTAACTGATGGGTCGAGATCAAGACAGTTTAATATGACCAAAAAAAAGAAGGAAAAGTAGTAGTAGTGGTGGTAGTAGTAGTAATATGCAAAACAAATTATGCACGACACAATTGCTCACCATCCACTGACCAATGCCCAGCCAGTCCCAAGCAGTATCTGCTCTCCAGCTAGCTCCCCCCAGTTCATATGCTGAACATGATGTCATATGGTACAGAATATCCCTTTGGCCAGTTTGGGTCAGCTGTCCTGGCTGTGCTCCCTCCCAGCTTCTCGTGCACTTCCAATCTCCTCACTGGCAGGACATGAAAAGCTGAAAAGTCCTAAGTAGTATAAGCAATGCTTAGCAACAACTAAAACATCAATGTGTTATCGACATTATTCTCATACTAAATCCAAAACACAGCACTATATCAGCTGCTAGGAAGAAGTCAGCTCTATCCCAGCTGAAACCAGGACAAATGGAAAATCTGGTTCTTGCTCAGTCTACTCCAATTCCTTCTCGTCTAAAATCTATTATTTTTTTAAAATGCAAGTTCATTAAGTTTCTTTGTCCCATAAGTGTCTTCAATGACCACATACTTTTCTTCAGAATATTCTTGATCTCTGACATAGCCATCCAGGCTTGGTTTTGAGTTTTATTGAGGCTACCAGCCTCTTCAAAAGTCACACAAGTGGAACTGTCTCTACTTGCCAGATAGAGTTACAGCAGTAGGCAAAAGAAAAGGCAGAATAAGAGACAATATGACTTCCACCCACTTTTTGTACAGTCTGAACCACTGAAATCACTTCATCTCTCACAGACAAGACTTAAATTCCCTATTTGTCACAGACTTGAAGTGATTTTTTGGAAGACAGTAAAAAAAAATAATCATGGGATAAAGATAAGAAACAACTAAAAGGAAAGAAGAAAAGGAAGAAAAATAGATGAAGACAACACCATAGGAAAGTAAAGGCTTATGTTGATGTGACTGCTACTGAAGAGCTCATATTTTAAGGTCACAATAGGGCCAGTTGTATCCAAGCAGACTGGAACATGTTATTTGTGTTACTTATGGGAAAGTCTGAATATTTTAGTATAAACAAAAAGAAACAAAGATCTTTAAACTATGACTTGAAACCATATTCTTAATTTGTTATTTTTTACTCATGTAAAATCAAATTGTTCATAAATCTATTCTTCCCTAGTGAAAATACTGTGTCATGCTGAAATCTGGGTTCATTCTTTGCAAATAAACTGTACATCCAGTTCAGTTCAGTAAAACCCTGTATACAGAGATTCACTGAACAGTAGAAATACCAACAGATCATTTGATCTGTGAAAGATTCAACAGATACTATGAGATTTTATGTTTCTGAAAAAGTATCTTATATAAAATAGAACATATTTTAAGATAGTTTAAGATAGTTTAGAAATATCTGTAATTGAAAAATTTCTGTGGTATCATCCTACTTTTTAATGCATACTCTGTCCAGTTTTGAAACAAATCCCCAAGTAGCATTTCCTGTCATTTGGTTTTTTATAACTGATTGAAATGTACTGAGCCCAGTAAACTTACTAACAAACATGTAGAAAATACAGGGTTTGGGTTCATTGTTGGTTTCTTTGGGTGTTTTTCTTCATATGGGTTAGATGTTTTTGTAGAATAATAGAAAACCCCAAAGGTAGTGCTGCAGCACATTGTTAGAAATGTGGTTTTGCTTGCCCTGTTTATATTAGGTAGGATTTTTCTGTCTGCTGAATGAGAAATGGATGAAATATTTTTCATTGTTTACTATGGCAAGGAAGAGTAGAAATTAAATCTGCTGGACTTTCTACTGTGTGCCCGTCAATCTAGTGGCGCCATTCCTAACCAGCTGCTATTAGCCAAGGAAAGGTTTCATAATATTCATGTCTACAGCTTGTATCCTGAGGTTTACCACATATTGAAGTGTCATCCTTTACAGACTGAACTGTGCTTAAGTTCCAAGAAGGCTTTCATGACTGTGCATATACAGAAGTGGTATGCAATTTATAGCAAGTAATTTAGGTGTTCCTTCAGATTTTCGGTTGTCCAAGAATAAGTCAATTTTGCTTCCTAAAGTTTTATAAACATGAATGTCTTCTTAACTCATTGACATTTCATTTTCTCCAGAAGAAGATAAAGAGACAAAAGGAGTACTTCAAATGTAGATAAAATCCTGTGAACAGTCATACTTACAGGAAAGTCTAAATCAAGTTACAGAAAAGCCTGCAAGACAATGTAAACTTGAACAAATACAGTAGACATTCTGGAAAATGTCAGTTAAAAAATATTAGTTCAATTAATATCGTAAGACATTCAGACCAACTTAATCAAAATTTGAATAGCAAAATGCAGGATAGATTTGGCATGGTCTCTTTCACACGCAAATCAGAGATTATCCTTGCAAACATCGGCAGTGCCAGTTAATATGAATTAAACTGATTCACCTTTATTTACTTATGTTTAGCTAAATTCCTTAGAGCTACCCCTTATATTTCTAAGGAACACAGTATCTGTGAAGGCATGCAGCCATACTTGGGGTTTGCACAAAATTGGTAATTTATTTTATTTGGTTCACATTTACATTTACAATATATTAAAGAAAGCCACATTTTGTCATATTGCCTTTTAATTGAAGAATACCGCCAACATAATTCCAGCCAAAGGTTATTGTGGCTTTCTTTAACCTCCATATTATTTTTAATGATTTACATATTTAGAAGTCTACTTACGTGCTTAGAAGAAGTACAGTCACAAAAATATAAAGTTCCTCACCTGAAAATCAAAGATACTTTTTCATACATTCTTCATTGCTTAAATTGCACAATATAATGAGTATGTTCAGATGATAGGGCCAATATTTGGATGCCTTTTTGATCAGATACCAGATATTTCTTTCACTCTTCATGATAGTACAAGTTTAACAACCTCTGCCACCCTCCTAAGTCTTCATTCTAATAGCTGTGTTAGACCACAATACACCTTCTAGACTTTCTAAAAGGAACTGAAATCTTACCTTTCCCACAGCTGATCTTAGAGTGATGCAAGCTGCCTGAAGTAAACACAGATTAAACACAGTATGTACAGTAAATCACAGAGCAGGAGAAAGACACATGCATCACTGAGAAGGAGGTACAGCTATTCCAGGATCAGTAATCCATAGAGCAGAGAGGACAAAGAACTTGCAAAGAAAAAGAGACCCAAGAGTCAGAAATTAACTCTCCAGAAGGCTGGAAAAATGCAAGGAGCTGCATGACAGTGTGTAAAGGTGTCAGTACCTTGTGTTTTACAATGTTCACGGTGGTTGTAAAACTTTTAGAATACTCAGTAGACTGAGAAAAAGAAAAAAACCAACAATCAACCAATAGTTCAAGGAAGCTGGCCTGCTTTGGTTGAATGAATATGTAATTCTTTAAGAATTTTTCTAGGCTTTGTTTATTATTTACTATGTTAGCTGATTAGCAACATACAGCTGTTTTTTCAATCAGTTCCTCGGAGTTTAATCTGTTTTTACATTGCAGGTCCATAAACAAATCAATGATATCTTATAACATCATGCATGTATTATCAAAAGAAAAAAAAAAATTTAAGCAGAAGATCAGCTTTTCAATGTTCTCTCTTTATTACTTGATTTTTTTTCACTGTTTTCCTCCCAGTTTGTTCACAAGTCTTTACGCACCTTTATGTTATGCCTAATTCCTGAGTTGCCTGTCCACCTTTTTCGCTTAAAATTCCTTATTCTTTCCCTGATTAGCGCTGTCTAAACTCAGTTAATTAATAACCTTCCCATGACTGCTTCACATGCTGCTATTCTCTTAAAACACAGGCTATTAACTTTCAAAATTCTGCAAACTTTCCTCTTCCTGTACGATGTGGACTTTTCCTTCACTACTCATGTGTCATCTCTCTTGACACTAGGGAATGTTCAGGGAATATTATAATCTGGAGTTACTTCATGTAATATAGAGAGTGCTAAGCAGAACAAAGTCTTATTTTTGGCTAAATTATATAAAATTGTTATAAAATTATAGAACAAAAAGAAGAAAAGGAAGAAGAAAAGAAAGCTTTTCTCAGATGCTGTCACATTGGGTAAAACATCACATAGCTAGGCAATCAGGAATAAATGAGCAGTATTAGTAGTAAGTTTCAAAATATGGCAAGGAATTAGATCAAATGCAACAAGTGGAAGAGTCACAACTACATCAGGTGTTACACAAAAATTTTAAGAATTAACTTAATAATGTTCTTTTATTATGTTTGTCTACGAATATATTACGTTTTTTTTCAGCTAGTCATGAAAACCATGTGCAATAGTTCATCACAGTTGTTAGTACAAATATAAGCAAGTTCAGTAACTTTTTGAAACACCTTCTAGTAAAAAAATGTGTTCAGCAACAGAAGAGGCTAAACAAATATCTGCTTGTCTTAATACTTAATGTAGAATATTGCACAGTAGATGAAAAAGAATCTTCAAATGAAAAATATTTTATCCTGCAATGTGGGAAGTATTGCGCATCACAATGAATAAAAAGCAAATATTTTGATAAATCTTTAACATGCTAAGCAGTAAAGAGACATCTATGGAAATACAGTTAAAATTTATTTTTGACTAAGAATTTGGTTTTTTGGTAAAGATGTAGTGTTCATTAGTAAAGTAAAAAATATATTTTAATAAAATATTTAGCAAAACCAGTCAGTTGTTAGAAAAAATGACTGCTTTTTAATATTTAATGTTAAGAGGCCCTTGGCAGATATAGAAGCAGCACTTAATAATATTTAACACTTAAAAACCTTTAAGCAGCTAGAAAAGATATGACTACAAAATTTAGAAAATACAGCTGCACAGTAACTGTAGGACTCCTTCCACAGCATTTCATGTTAAAACAGTTCAGTGGTTGAAAAGGAATTGGAAAATATCTTTAAAGTCTAAACAGCAAGAACAGATTGATGGAGTGTGAAAAATTTCCTGAACAGTAGACCTATCAAGATACAGTTCATGTAAAATACTACACATCCCCTATCTCTTCACATCTCCATCTTTGCCTGAAAGAATGTGTTCCTGATTGCAATCACTGTAGTGCTCCTTGGTTCCTCCTTCAACTGTGGAGTCATGGCTTAGTGTCCCCTTTTCATTGCTCACCCCGATTCCTCCCCTGCCCTACCACGGTTCAGTATATCAGAGAGATAGCTTTCAGGCAGTATCGTCTTGAGAAAAGGGCTCCTTTAATGAGATTTTCTTTCAAGTCAGGTAAGATATTAATGGATTGGGTCACAAGTGCTGTATATGAAAGCCTGGATGTCAGATCTCTGTGGCCAACAGCCAATCGTACTCAGCAGAGAGAGATAAGAGTGATACTTTTAAAGTGCTTTTGCGTGTAGCATCCTGGACATTCATCCTTTATTGTTTCATAAATTGATGTCATACCTCACTTTTCCTAGACTTTAATTATCTCTTACCATCTGATTTTTAAGCTTTTATACAAAACAGAAAGTGTCACCTTTTGTCTGTACAAGGTAACCCTGAGTGTAATTGCCGGAGACAGTGTTAATAGCAGGCTGAACTTCAGACAACATCCAAACACTTTTCATATATAATCTCTTTCTTATTTTTTTTTTTTTCCTGAAACCACCAAGATAAGGTCTGCTGGACAATTTACAAAGGCGCCTGCAACTCAGTGCACTCTTTTTAAAGACTTAATGTGAAGGTCTTTCCCCAAAACTGTAAGAAAAATACATACAGTTTGTAGTGCAAAAGGCAACTAGAAAGAACAGGAAATTTCTTCACATGCAACAATTTTCTATCAGAAACATTTAGACAATGATTAACTGAAGAAACCCATTTCTGGCTTCTCTGAGCCATGAGCAACTTAAGCTAAGTGACTCTTCTTTGAGCAAGAGGTAGGATAAGACAACTTCCAGAGGTCCCTACTAACTTATATGAATTTATGTCTATACATAATGTTAGACACTTTATTTTATGTCTATACATAATATGCCACTCCTCAGGCAAAGAACAGAAATAGTTAAGCCACTGATCAGGAGTAAAGTTACATAAAAATATAAATTCCTTCTTAGAATGAATTTGTCTGACAAGTCACCACAGCAAGGGGTGAAACAGCAGCCAGAAATGGAAGATATAAGGGAGAGAAACTTTACTCCAGTCACCCAGCATCTGGTTTAAACCGTGACTAATTTCATGGCTAACTGTGAGGAGATGTACTTTTAAAATAGTTTTATGAGAAAATATTTTATTTTAGCCACAGGTTTGGAAAAACGAACAAAACCTGATTGGTTAGTTTTAAGATACATTTTGCTAGCATAGCTGAGAATAAATCCTATCCCTTCTCACAGTTAAATCAATCAGGTTGTGCTGAGGGCTAGTAACATGGAAGAAAGACAGTATAAGGTATATAAAATGGATGTCCTCTGTTAGACTGTATCTAGCTCAAGATAAATACTCTGTGAAATATGTCACCAAGAAGGTGTTGTAAAAGCTGGGAGCTAGGCTTAAAGATTACCTTTTATACAGACGCATCTGAGACTTCTGGGGTTTTTTTGTTTTGTTTTTCTTTTTTCCAACAAAGAGTGGAAGGGACATGTAGCAAAACCAGTAATAAGTTTTTACTAGCACACTCACTTGGCTCTACACACTTTGTTAGTACATTTATATTTTCAGTGGAGTCCAACTCCGGTTATTTTAATGTGATCTTTATATTTTTTTTCTGAATTTTCAGTGATATAATGTTTAACTGTATAACTCCTATGATGAAGACAGTTCTGTAACTCCTGGTCTGTAGGTGATACAGAGTTAAAACACTCAAGAAAAATTTGAATTTTTTTAAACTTTAGCTGCCTGTTGAGCTTGGCTGAGACTGCTGGAAAATTCCAAAAGCCCACCAGCAGCAGAGAATATGTGTTGCCAGGAAGAGATTTGAAATCCTGTGAAAATTGTATCTAATGATCCCACATGCAATGCCCAGGGGAGGGCAGCGGACAGTATATTACCATGGAGTGCAGGATAGCCCTTCCTTAGAAGAACCCAAAATGCAGGGCTCAAAAGCAACACCTACCTAGCCACATTGCTTGCTTGCTTGTTTGTGTGTTCAAAGTTGTCACAGTCAACACCTTTATTTTCAGCATTCACCAGCATGAGGCATTTGGATTCCTTCTTGTGGGCTTAGATCCATAGTTTCCTTGGGAAGACGTTGCTCCAGGTATTAATTAGAAAATCTGTGAGTAGGCAGCTTTTGCTGATTGTTTATAAAGGACATTTTTCTTCTGGAAAACTTTAGTGGTTTTGTTTTCAGTCTGATGAGTGCACTTTTTTTTTTTTTTTTCCTGAATAGTTACATGATTTTCCTGTTAATTTCTTAGTTTTGGACCATCATCCCCACCTCCTTGTCTAGTGTCCTACTACAGTGGGGAAAAGAAAATGCTTATTTTGCTGGTATCTATCAGCTCTATGCTGCTACCTACTGTGGCCTCCTGGCAAAAGAGCACACAAAGCGCATGAATCAGTGTTGCAAATTGGCAGGCACCTAGTGACCTCTGTGGAAATAACCATTTCATCTAGATGAGAGTTTGATCCTTTTTTTAACAACCTGCTCTTTTCCTGATACTTTCTATATGAGGTAATTTAATTTCTTACTAAAACCTGAGTGAACCACTTTTTATTTGAGAATCCTTTGCTCCATTCTCACCTATCACCCACTACTTTTGGCACTAGTTTTTTGAGCTACAACGTTGCTGCAATTTTTTAAACAGACACTGGGCTGTACCTGTGTCCCCATATGTTCTCAGATCATGCAGTTCTTTAAATGAAAGAGTTTAATTTAGAGTCCTTAAACACAGCTCTAACTGTACACAAATGTGGGGTTTTTTTGTATCACCACTTAATTAAGAAAAGCAACCATTGCAGAATTTTGTATTTCTTCAGTGTTCTGCTTTTCCTGCAAATTAGTCATAGTAAAGATCATGGTTTTGCTGCATTGCTCTAATTGTGACAGTTTTAAAAGAACTGAGCTTTATGCTGCACTTACCATAAACTGCTTTAACCACGAACATTTAAATCCCTGTGAAAAATGTATGATGCAGCCTTCACATAATTTGCATGTCTAACTGTTCATGGTTAAATAACATTCTCACTGCTACTGCTGTTGTAAGATGGAAGATTTTGTAGTATTCAAAAATATTTCAGATCTTAAAGTTTCTTATACCCTGTTTCAGAACTTAACATTATTTATTAAAATTTTCATAGTTATTTGCTTTTGGCAAAGTTTTTATTGCTAAATTTTATTGCTAAATTTTATTGCTAAATACATACTATGTTAGCTGTGCAACAATGTCTCACTATAAAATCAGTGTGTTTGTTACTTTACATACAGTTTTGCATCCAGTGGTATTCTGCTGAAATGTTCTGGGAGAGAAGGCGTGTCAGAATCTGCCCTAAAATGTGATTGCACAATCTGGGTCTCTGACTTCTAGGTGGAGACAGTCACACGAACATCTCTGCAGGTTTTAGAAAAGAGCCCTCACTGAAAGTCACAAAAGAGTACTTAGAGGAATTTAATTTTGTCTTTAGTTTTACCCAAACTGAGTACAAATGAATTTTCAGTCACCACTTCAGTAAGACTAAAGCAACACAAAAACCAAAACAGCCCCCAGATGTAATCAGCATTTCAACCCCTGTTTTCCTCTCATCTAACTTCTTAACACCAAGAAAAGGGTGGACATTTTTACATTTCTATCTTTCATCTAGTTCCTGAACTGGGTGATTAGCTCTGCCCGCTAGGGATACTGTGATTTGGAACTTCAGACAACCTTACAGTGAGTTTTTACAATTTTTCTTAAAGACTAATAGTAGTATGTAATTCATTGGAAATTTATTCAACAGATCGGGGTGGGGGGGAAACAAACCAAAACCACCAACTACATTTCTACGTGTTCAGTGTTACATATCAGTTCCGAAAAGGAGATATCTGTGTGAAAACTCTGGATAGAAGTAAAAAGCTGAAGAACTTCTGCATCAGTACCAGTCAAAGGCACATATTTTGTTCAGACAGGAAAACAGTTGAGCATTCGGTGTACTTTGGAGAGTTGTTTGGAATGCAAGTGAGACAAAACATGTTGGAAATCACTGTGAAGGATTACTTATCTCCTTCGAAGGAAAAGAAGTAGGAATGCGCATTTTTCACCTATTCATTCCATCTACTTTATCTAAGAGGGAAAGCTATGATGAATGAAGTGCTGTGCATTGGCTATTCTTTGGTTACATTCTGCAAGTCTTCCGAAAGAAACCACAAAAAACAATCTATATTTTTTCCATGGCAGTGAATGCTGATGAGACAGAATTTGATGCAACCACAAGCATTCCTTCTCCAAGAAATATCCTCATGGTATGACCTACTATAATTTCTCTGGCTACCTGGAGGGATGAGTTATTCAATTACCATCAGATACCTTGGCTTTATCTAATGGTTTCAAGTTGATCAGGTCAGTTCTAAGATTTCCTACGAAATTAATAGATTCCTTCATAAAGATTTCACTTTTTGGAATGTACACGTATTTTTAACCCTTTAGCAACGGTAAAAAAGTAATTTTATTTTTCAGTTGTTTACCAGATAATTTTGCAGTTGCTCCCAAAAAAGTCACTTTTCTCTCTTTCAAAAATAAACGTCACCCTTGCTGCAATAATTGCAGAGAATACAATTAGGGAACTGTCCACAAGTTCAAAACAGAACTCACATTATATTCCATTTGAAATACCATTACTTCAATGCTGATTACAGGGTTCAGTACACGTATAAGGGAATTTAAAATCTGACCACAAGTACTCTGAGCTGCTGCATTCTTTTCAGCAGAGTTAATGAAACTAAGCCATGTGGTAAGGCATTAATTGCACAAATCTGTTTAAAATCTTTTTTCTGCCATAAATAGGAGATCCTAGATAATTCATAACCATTTGTTTGTTATTACTGCATTTTTGTTTTACCATTCAGCTGCTGTGACAATCCAAGAAGCTGACAGAAGTTGCAGTTAGTGTGTGTTAAACATTGTTTATTTTGGATAGAACTAGTCATAAGAATTCATTATTATTTATGGTACTGAGCAGCTAGAAAGCTCAGATCTTGGATCAAGATCCCACAATGTTATACACTGCCTATACTTAAACGGGAAAGAAGGACAGGGAAGATTTATTCGCTCCTTATCCAGTCCCTATCTCACCATTTTGGCTACGGATGCAATGGAAGGCCATGCATTGCAATCTTACAAGAAGCAAAAGCCTCTCTGAGCTGACCCAAGGAGTAACAAGCCACCAGGACTTAACAGAAAAGAAGTCAGAAAACTACTGTAAAAAACGCTGCGTCTCTGTATGCTGACTTGCATCTTGTTTTTCCATTTTCTGTCCATCATCTCAGAACAGGACTTAATGGAGTACTTTCTGTTACTACAAAAGATATTGCCTCTGCCATTTTTCAGAGTCTCTCATTTGATCATTGGACAGATTTGGGACAGCTCTGTCTCTCTCTCATCAGACAAATACATCCATTGCAGATAAGACATTCAAAAGAAGTGATGGAAAGCAACACACAGATACAAACATGAAGGTGAAAATTATAAAAAACAAATAATATGTTTAAGATCACATAATGTCACATAAGTAATCACCATGAAGTGTTTTAATAGACATTGGTGCTGAACTCATGTTTAAGAAGTGAGATGATGACCATGAAACCCAATTTTTCACTGCATATGCCTCGTGAACAATGGGATTAGACATGAATGATCTAGGGAAAATTTGGGAAGACTGACCTTACCGATAGACAGCAACTCATTTGCAGAATGCCTTGCTGTGCTGGGTGTTAAAAAATCAGGAAAAATAATTTTTGTTTACTGAAGTGGAGAAGGAGGAGCCAGGTGAAAAAGCAAATCCAGCATGTTCCAGTGATCTAGCAACAAACCAGGAGGGTGAGCCATTCGCTTTCCATAATGGTTCTCTAGTACATATTAGTCTTGTAGAGAATAAAATGGGTATTCCCAAAGTGAATTTAAGGTTACTACTGTTTAAAAAAAGTAATATTTTCAGAGAGTTGTCTTCTTGTAGCTTTCTTCTTTCACTATGCATATCTTAGGACAATAAAATAGAGGTAAAACATATCCTGGAGAGAAAATTAACACTTTTAAATACAATTTAAAGGTTTTCTGAGTCAGCAGAAAACTGTGAGTGATAGGTTAAAAAAGCATACATAATAAGCAATTGTAATGTTTTGGTTTTTTCTCTATCATAATGTATTTTGTGGACTACACCTACTATTCTCTCTATTTTTAAGACTCTTAAATGATAAAGGATAAAATAGTCCACACTAATAAAATTTAAATTTCTCTTTGGTCATGGAATTATAGAATAACAGAGTAATTCAACCTGGGAAGGACCTCAGGAGGTCTCTAGTACAACCAACTATTCAAAGCAGGATCAGCTCTGAAGTCAATCTAAGCTACTTAGAGATTTATGCAATTGGATTTTGAAAATTACCAATGCATTTTTCAAAACTGCACATCTTTTCTGGTAGCTTCTTCCAATACCTGACTTTTTTCACCATGGAAAATTTTTTCATGTATCCAACCAATACCTCTCTTGTCACAGCTTATACCTCGTGTCTTTCTGCCTTGGTCCTGTAATTTCTATCTGAGTTTTTAATATATTCATAAAATCTTCTAGAATATAATCACTAGCTTGATGGAAAAACTCTGAACAGACTCCCTTGGCTTCATTGTAAATGCCCTGTAACTGTCACCCAAAGAAAAATAACCGACTTTGCATTGATTAATGTAACAAACTCATGCAGTGCCTGTTGCTCTGTGAAGCTATCACAGAATGGTTGAGGTTGGAAGAGACCTGTGGAAGACACCTGGTCCCAACCCTCAGCACTCATATTTGCATCCTATCAGGCTCGATGCACTTATGCATGTCCAATTAACTTAAAGAAATCTGAGGCCATGCAGATCAGATATGAACTTGGGGTAGAACTTACATACAACATATCATACTTTTTTACAGAGACAAAACCAAGCCTGTTTCCAGTCAGAAGAACATGCAGGGCTTCTCTCCTTTTAGTAGCATCAGCATAAGAGCTATGTCATGAAATGTTATGTCTTTGCCTCCAGTCAGGGTATTGTCTGAGCCAAGAAGCTCCCCAGAGAATTGCACAATGACTTCAGAAATATCTCTGTTTACAAAAATTGTGGATGGCCAACAAGTATTGGCACACAGCTATCTAGCAATCAAAACTTGCTCCTAGGCTTAAGCAAAAAAAAAAAGCCTTTCAAGCCAGTGATTGCTGGAAATGCACTATAGCAATGTCATTCTTCACAATGAGGTCATGTAATTACTGTTATTACTTTCCTGTTTAACAAGAATCATATTTTTAATGGGAACTTTACTTAAGTATTCCTTTATCTGATCTTCCACCAGTGAGTTTAGTGTTGCTAGTAAAGACCAAGGCAACGATGGCATTCAGTACCTCAGCTTTTTCCACATCCTGTGTAACCAGGTCCCCCATCTTATTGAGCAATTGTTCAACATTTTCCTAGCCTTCCTTTTGTCACCTATGTACTTATAGAAGCCTTTCTTGTTGTCTTTGATATCCCTGGGCAGATTCAATTCTATTTCAGCTTTGCCTTTCCTAGCTTCAACCTGGATGCTTGGACATCTATTCCTCCCAGGTTACCTGTCATTGTTTCCACTCCCTATATGCTTCCTTTTTGTGCCTGAGTTTGATCAGGATTTCATTGTCTGTCCATTGAGGCCTCCTAGTGTTTTTGCTTGACTTCTTATTTGTTGTAATGGAACACTCTTGAGCTTGGAGGAGATGATCCTTGAATATTAACCAGCTTTGCTAGGACCTTCTTCCATCTAGGATTTTGCCCCAGAGGACTCTTCTAAGAAGATTTTTGAAGAGGACAGAGCCTGCTCTCCTGAAGACCAGGGTTATAAATTTGCTTTTCACTCTCTTCCCTGTCTTCAGGATGCTGAACTCCACCATCTCATCATCACTACAGCAAAGGCTACCTTTGAACCTCACATTCCCAACAATCCACTTATTGCTAGTAAGTATGAGGTCCAGCAGAGCAGCTGTCCTTGTTGGCTCCTCTGTCACTTGGAGGACAAAGTTGTGTTGGCCTGGTGTATTGCTCCTCCAATAAATATCAGGGTAGCTGAAGTTCCCCACAAGGACCAGCAACTGTGAACATGAGGTTGCTCCCAGCTGCCTATAGAGTGCCTCGTTCACTTGGTAACACAAGGTGTCCTATACACCCACTACAATGTCATCCTTACCTGGTCTCTTTAATTCTAATCCATAAACTCTCAGTTGGCTAAGAGCAGTTCAGATCCAAAAGTGAGAGTATTCATATTGCAGATAGTAGAATGTAAGAGGACATTTCTATGAAAGGAAAATAATAAATATATATTTAAAAGACGTATCCCAAGACTTTTCCAGATAATGAGTGAAAGAAAAAAATCACAACTTCACTCACTAAATTTTGGACTTGTTGTTACTTAATTCCGTGTTTCAATGGAAGTATATTTAAGGAGAAATCCTTGAAACACACTTCATGGGTTTATTGTTGCCTATAATCCAAACATTGAGGTGTTATGTCCAGTTTTGTTCAAATGAAATTTTTGTCTGCCTCATAAATTCTAACTCTGAAACTATCAAAATAACAAATATGCTTCAAGTTTAATACACATATCAGAATTTAGTGAAGGTTATATATCTAGGTCTGGTAGAGGAGAATCAGTTGCTGTGGCAATTTATATTTCCAATTTCATATATTTACATAATGTACATATATTTAGTCCATATTATTTTAGGTACAGTGAAAAAAACAAGAGTTCTATTTAAGCAGTAGGTGTTGGAGGAAGTTCATAATTTTACATGTCCAATCATTATGAAGAATCTAATAACCAACATAAGATTTTTTGTTACAATTAAACGTGCTGCACCTGAAAAAGAGTTAAAGTATTTTTGAAAAATTGATCACATCCAATACAATTTCTGTACAAAGGAAAAGATGTGATTCCAAAAGAGCTGGTATCCGTGCATTTTATACATGAATACTTGTATTTTATACATGGATTCGATAATGGCAAGTGCATTGATTGGGTGTCTGAAATTCTCCTATTACAATAAGCAGTGAGAAGAAAATTACTTGAAACATGACTTCCGTCTTGTTAATGTCAATAAAATTTAATTGTTTAGGGAAAGTAAAACTGTTAACTGTTTCACATTTCAAATACATATATGTCATCTTCCTGAGATAAGGCAAATGTGGAATGATAAAGAAAGTAAAACAAACAAACCAAAAAAAAAAAAAAAAAGACTGTGTGTCATCTCTACTATAGTATTTCCAGTAAGCAAAGATGTTATTTGTAACTTTCAGCTGACTATCAACAGTTTGACCCAGTTGCAATTAACCTCCTCAAATTCTAGGCATTTTAGCAAACAGTTGGTTCCAAAGTGGCGACAGCAGATCTAAAGGCTAGTAGTTGCACACGAAGTTGAAGAATAAAGATTTGGTCATTACACTGTGTATTCACACTAAAACCAGGGTCTTCACCATACTTAAGAAAGAACCACAAACTTTAACCTTGGTCTACACTCAGGACTTAGTAATTTGTCTGCAATATTACACACTAGTATGTCTTGCTCTCGGCGATTGGCAAAATAGTAGGAGAAGAGAAGGGTAAAGTAGTAATAGTAACGTCAAACATTCCCACTGTTTTGTTTTGGGTGTCTTCATTGAAGTATCGACCTATTTGAATATCATTTAATATATAGATATAATAATTTTGTAAGTGTATGCACCAGTTTACATTTCCTGCTTTCTGTAAAATCAAAAGAAAATAAAGAGGAAAAAGAGTTAAAAGTTATCTCAGAAAGGGAAAAAAAGTATAATAAATTTGATTGCAGATAAAAAGATGTGAAACTCCAGCAATTAGCAACATATGATGTATTTTCTCATAAAACTAGCTCTAATTATGTTTGACCAGAAGAAACTTACTTTATGTGTTAAACATAATGCAATTTTTTTGTAATCTTTGTGGCTGATTGCCTCTACTGTTTTCTTTTGGACTCATAGTACATGTTGGTATGATTTCTGCGTGCCTTTGACAATATAAAAAGGGGAGGCTGTTATCAAATAAAATACCTAGCATAGTAGTGTACTGGGCCTATGCACTTATTAGGTTCATCTTAAATGTACAGACTCTTGAAGTGGAAATGAGCAATTGCAGGCTAACTCTGTCTAGTAATGATGCTAATAATGGTACTCTAGTAATGACACTCTCCCTGAAAGCAAGAGATCTGAACTTGATACAAAACTGAATGACTGGATTTATTCCATTCATATGGAAATAATAGCGTCTTAAACTGCAACGCAAAACAATTACATTTCAGTCAAAGTCTCAGAAAATATACATTTTAGAGCTTTAAAAAACATTTTCTTATAAAATATAAATATGAGAAAATAGCTCTAGGAGTAATGGCTCCTGCATCTTTATTCCATCTGGGATTAAAATAAATTAGTCAAAATATTCAAAAGTACCATCATGTGCATGGAAGACAATAATATAAAAGTTCACTATGTTTACATTTTTCATCTTGAACATTACATTTCATCCTCTAGGTTTGGTGCTAGTTGGTTGTGGCTTCCTTTTCTAGCAGATCTGTCCATGTGACCCTTTCGGCATTTTTAATGTTTCTGACTTCATGCTGCAGCCCTAGGGCTGTTCAGTAGGGGAACTGTCTGGGGTCTCCTTACTTTCCCTGACTCATCCATGAAACACTGAGCTCATCCATGGGACTGAAGAAACTGGAGAACAGACAAAAAGCATCTAGCTTTGGTGGCCTGGTAGCATTTTTCAGGCTGTCTTTCATCACCTCTTGATTGTGACATGATTCAGGAAAATATTATGACTAATTGTACAAGCAGTTCCCAGGCCAGTCTTCTCTCATCCTTGATTAGCCAGCTGTTGTTCTTTCTTAGTTACTGATCACGCTCTCAGCCAACTATCCTGAATTTTCACACAGTATTTATATTCCCTGGATGTCCATAATCCTGTTCTTATCATCCCCCCTAACATCTTCCTAATGCTATGCTGCTGTTTTCTAGCTTATCACCTTCCAATCAAACTGTCCTTGCAAACCATCCCAGCTGTTGCCTTTCTGTTTACTAAATCTATGATCTGAGAAGGTATGAAGGGGCCTGCAGCTCCTACATTATTGGGCAAATCTCCCTCCAGCTTCAGAAATGTTGGCTCAAGTTCCTGGCCTAGATTCAGATCCTCTCAGAGGGTTTGGGCAGTGTTCATATGTGTGAGGGAGGTGTTTTTAAATGAGGCTTGTGAAAAAAAGATAAAAGAGATGAAGAAGAAAGATCTTGTTCCAGTCCCTTCTTAAAAGTCCCTGCTTATATGTATCAAATATTTACTGGAATCGACACCGGGCTTTTGGAGCAGATTTTGCACATAATTCTAGATATGAAATTTTGCTGTAGTCTGGCGTTTGTGTGAATTCCAACAGTGACACTTATATTTTATTGAAAATTGATCTTTGTGGGATACAGCAGAGTACAGAGGGTGAGCAGGTGGCACAGTCAATGTACTACATTCACAAAGCTCGAGTGAACCTCCTTGTTCTTGCACTGTAATGCATCGTTCTGAAAAGAACTGCATACATCATAAGAACATGCTTCAGTGTTTCATTAGCATTTTACTATTTCAGAAATTGACGTCTTCCTAATATTAGAACAGATTGCTTTAGTAAAATGCCATTTTGCTACTCTGCTGCCCACTCATATAATTCTTTTCACTGGGTCAAATCACCGCCCTCATCTGCTTTATGGCCTCCAGTATATTCTGCTGGCCTCCATAATTAAATGAGACAAAACTTTTTACTCTTGCTGCTGATTTTTTTTTCAGTTTTAGTAAGTTGATATCTTCCTTCAGCTGGCCATTAAACTTTGTTTCCACCCCGGTTAGGGGATTTTTAAAACATGTTTGTGCACTTGTTACTCTTGGGAGTAATTTCCTGTAAACATCCATAAAATTTTCCCAATTTCCCTTTCCAATTTCTCTTTAAAAACTCTTCTTTTTAAGGGATAGAAGATATGTGAAAATTATTAGCTTGGCAGAAATTCATGCTCCTTGTACTTGATCATTGGCCAGGCCAACCAATGCTTCCCTACTGCTTCCTTTCTTGTCTTTCTATACATATTTAGCGTCTCTTGTCCCCTTCCAAGACCTTTCATATAAAGACACAAACACAAAAGCACTTCAATTATGACCAATAGTGCGCTAGACAACCTATTTGCTCTGCTTTTTCAGAACACCTACTCTAGTCATCAGTCATGGCCTATCATTCATCTCCTAGGAATTGCAATTNTAGATAGCTGTGTGCCAATACTTGTTGGCCATCCACAATTTTTGTAAACAGAGATATTTCTGAAGTCATTGTGCAATTCTCTGGGGAGCTTCTTGGCTCAGACAATACTCTGACTGGAGGCAAAGACATAACGTTTCATGACATAGCTCTTATGCTGATGCTACTAAAAGGAGAGAAGCCCTGCATGTTCTTCTGAGTGGAAACAGGCTTGGTTTTGTCTCTGTAAAAAAGTATGATATCTTATATGTAAATCCTACCCCAGGATCTTACCTGACCTGCATGGCCTCAGACATATCACCTAGAAGAAAGACAAAATGTGGCTCAAGGTATTCCGTATGTGCTGTAAGTGCATATGTACACCTACACATAAAACTATAGTACATATCTAAGGATTTCTGTTCCTGGAATACTGAAGAATTTAAAGTGGTCCAAGCCATGAAAATCTAAACACAACATGATAACATGTATACATATCTCATGATAATAGGGTAAGGAAGCAAGTAATTTATAACATTTTAACAATACCACAATAATTTTCAATTGGCAATGACGTAAGTTTACCCGAAACTGTGGCATGATCATTCGAGGAAGGATTTAGTCACAAAAGTGACTATATTCATCTCCTTTGTGACAATAGGATTTCCTAGACCAGTGCATAATAAATAAGTTTTTCCTGTTGCTTGATTCCTAGATGACCTTTTGCCCCATTATATGAATTTGATGCTTTAGCATAAATGTTATAGAAATCTAATTATCTATAGAGAACAGATTTGCCTAGTAGACCCCTAGTAGGGGAGAGAGTCTGTTTGTTTTTAAGACAGGTAAGACTGTCTAAGTATATCTGGAGTGAATACCACTCTTGATTTTTCTTTCCCAACAAAATTCAGTTTCCTCCTGAGAGGGATTCTTGCATTTACACTAAATTATAAAACAGGAGAATACACACAGCATCAGTTGAATGTCTTCTTTCATCCAGATGCCACGCATTAAAGATTGAAAGGATTTTGCATGCCACAATTAGGAGACACAGTGGAAATCATTTCTCAGTGTGTTAAAACTATGAATAAATCCTAAAAGACATTCATGAGACTTTAGCTGGTTTACTGTATGACTGAAAAGCTATGCGGTTCTTTATCATCATGAAGCCGTGCATACATAGGAATATTAAAAATACCCGATTGTTTCAATTCAAGTGATATGACCTGGAGTAAGTGTAGAAAGGATAACATCTTTTTTTTTTTTTTTTTTAATTTTGTGTCTCAAGGAAATCCCTTCTATAGTTTCTACTAAATACTCCTTAGTTTTAATTATCCTCCTTTGATCCCAAGATTGTTAGATTTGATGATTTTTCCATAAAATATTCTGAAAATTTAAGAGACTAGGACTACCAGTTCCATCTTGCCTTAGGACTGTGTTTTGGCACTGAATATTCAGAAATTGCTACAGTCTTAGCCAATTTAAATGTTATGACCCTGTAAGATTTAATATTCACCAACATGTCTCTTCTTTAAGATAATTTCAGTAGATACAAATGGAATATATTGACCTTTCAAAATTATTCATTGTACACAAAAACATCTCTTGTCCCAATATAGGATAAGGAAACATCCTGAAATATTTGACATGTGCAGTGGAACAGAAGTTTGAATTCATTCTCTCTCATTTGGCATATAGGATTAGAAACAATTTAAATATTTCCTGCTGCCTCCATGATTCTAAATCCTATTTTCTTAAATATCACCATTTGTATTACTTTTACTAAAGATTGCAAATAAAAGTACCAAGGCTTGGCAATTTAGCTTTCATTAAATGTTTTATGTTCTAATTCTGCTGGTCAAGAAGGTGTATTTGTCACAGATTATGTATACAGGTCCCAAGACAATTAAACAAAAGGATTAAGAAGTATTTGGTCAATAGAGTAACTCTCTTGATAGAGTATGATGGATGTTGTTTACCCACAAGAAACCACAGATGTATGAAATCTTTGTAATAAAAAAAAGAAAAAAAAAATCAACCTGGAAGAGTTTAAACTAATAGTGTCTTCCCTAAATATTTCCAAAAACGGTTATAATTTGTTTCACAAAGCTTCTTCTGTTTAATTATAAATGACATACCTTATTCTGTGGAAAATTACCACCCTTGAGGAAAATTTAGCTCTAGATTTGAAGTGCACCACTGCAATTTTTGCTGAAACTCTACTACTTCTTATACTAGCATTTAATTGTCATTCAATACTGTCTCAGATCTCTCCGTACACTTCTACGCTGTAAGTGACAAACAGGTTGGTACATACATAGCCCTTAAATAATTGGATTTATTTAACTTTATGCAGAGAAATACTGTTTACTTAGGACTGAGCTCCTGGTATGCACTGATTATGTGTTTTCCTTTGAGTGTAATGTTCCGGATATTATATTTTCTCAACATATTAGTCTGTATTAGTAAATCAACACTCTCCACTTATTAGCCGTTTAACTTTCATGAAAACCATGTGATTGGGTAAATCATCTTAATTCAAAATGATTTCCTACTCTAACACTATTTGAGGTTTACTGGATCTTGTATAAATAGCATTGGCACACTCATCATCAAGTAAATGATATTTTACTGTAGACATTCATCAGTTTGTTTCATTTTCCTCTGTAATCACTAGCAAACACTTAAATCGCTACTTAAATTTTCATTTCTGAACAGTGCCACTGATTTCATACACATGATAGCTTTAAAACTGCAGGTTTTGGAACAACATACAGTTTCTCAAATACGTGAGATTTATGTTTTGCATTGAAATAAAGTGACAGACAACCAGAGAACTTCTTACTATTATTTCTTCAAAGTCAATTTTCCATTTTTGTTGGCTATTTGATATAGCAAATTTCAGAGAAGACTGAAATTAATGTGGAGATTTGCAATTACTCCTCAGTGATCTCCATGGAGGAAAATGTGAAATAGCTTGTATTTCCAATCAATACTTGCTGCTTCTTTCCTTCTTACCAATTCTTTTTAACTTTTTAATATCTTGCAACATTTCTGCTGTAATGATCTAAAGTGTTAGGAGAGTTTTGCTTCTTAGAATCACAACACTAATTGTGAGTCTGGAATCCTTTTTTTGGGAATGCTTGATAAATAGGTCATCCGCATTATGGCTCATTTTAGAGCCCCTCCCCTGTTTGTAAAAAGCATGAAGTATAATCTGTCACATCTTTTAGTATAGATTCAACTGTCCTAACTCTAGAGAATAGTACCAATCTTTGTCCAATGAACTGTGAAAAACTGAAGGGCAGCTCTGCTAAAACAGAAAGGTATAAGAACCAGCAACAGATATCATTTCAACGACGAGAAAGTTTCTAGATAAATCCCACTTAAGTCCAATTCCCAGAATGACTGCAATCTTCAAAACTGATGCATGGGTACTGTGTATACGATTTTTCCAGCAGCTAAGATTTTAAGCATCTCATTTTTTTAAAGGCACTAAAAACTTCAGCTTCAGTGGATGCTGAGATGCCACTTTCTTGACAAAGCCGAGTAGTTGGTTGTTAATCTCATTCAAAATTCTGTTAGCTATTTCTTCATCTTAATGACCTAATACGGGAGATTTTCAGAATTTAAGTATGGGGTAGAAAAAATGCAGTAGTAACTATGGCTTTTCTTCGAAAAGTGACTAAGGAGAAGGAAGCAATTGGCATACCATGTCTGAATATTGGCTATTCAAATAATTGGTCAGACTGTTGGTCTTACTACTAAAGGAAAATACAAGAGTCAAAGAGGATTTGAAGGTCTATCTTTCACTGTCTTTGAGTACCTTAGCCATGAGAATACTGCAGCAACTGTTTTTTTGTGAAGATGGTATTAATCCCTTCTGTTAAAGCTCTTCCACTTTAATCAGAAAATAAACTTAATGATAGGGAAAGTAAGAGCAAAACATTAAAAGAATGATTATGACACTCTCATTGAATTCATTGGCTATTTGATGTACTCTACAAAGTCAGTCTTTACAGCAAGAATAGGAATTCACTATCTTACTTTTACTTATATGACCTAACCTTGAGAAGAGAGATCTGTGTTTACTTTGAATTCTTCTTATGAAGAAACAATTTGATTATTCATTCAAAATATAACATTTTATGCAGGAGGAGTAAAAATTTGAAACTAATATTCAGATTAATGCGTAGAAAATTTTCTAATGACAAAAGAGCATTTTTTCCCTCCATCCCATTCTGAATTACAAAGAATTTGAACCATTTTCCAGCTCTTCATCTAATCATTATGAGTAAAAAGTCTTTTTCTTTTTTTGCCTTTTTCAGAAGTTGACCACAACTGCTCTTTTCAGAGTTACTTAGCTATAGAAGAAGTATGAGATATGTAGATCAGAACAACTTTTCCTTTAGTACTACAAAGCACTTTCATAAAACTGAGAGGTTAGAATTAAAACACTCTCCATCAAGTTGCCATTCCTTGGCTTAAGGCTGCGTACTGACATTTGCAGATTTTTACATTGAATTCTTAGATTTAACCCTCTTACACATTGCATGAGATCTAAGTCTCTCAAAGTAAAGCACTGAAAAACTCTGTGTAATGACACTGCAACCTCTTTATACGTCTAAGCTTGAACTGTCAAATACATATCTTTCTAGCACTCTTGCCAATAAATTATTAACCTTTCCTCATGCATGATGAAAAGTTACTCCAAAAGGTGAGATGTGTTTATAATACATAAGTAAAGTTTTTGGATAATCAGTGACAATATCAATGTCTCCCTTCTTTTCTCCGTCATTAGAAAGAGAGAAATAAATGTGTTTACTCTTGTGACTGCAAATGAAAGTTATCAAAATATTCCACTATTAAAAATTTTGAGTGGAAGTGATTCTCATGTATCCTCCTGATTCATGAGAAACATGTACATTATGTGAAATTTCATGGAAATAGAAGAGTTAGGTCTTAAAAAGGACAAAGAACTGCTTAGCAGGAAAAAAATTATTCTTACTTTCTCACAGCTCAAGCAGCAGAGCAATCAAACAAGTTTGGAAGGGGAAAAGTCCACCTAAACTTCAAGTTGCAAATGGTGCTTTTGACCCTTTTTGTATGCATTTACTTTGTAGCTCTTAAGAAACTCCTGATCAGACATAATACCTGAAATGAGGAAGCATTAAATCCCAGTCTACGATTGCATTGAATGCTTCCTTTGCAAAAGTCGATTTGGATAATGCAGAGCCTTTAGCTTATGTAAGGCACTAACCCATGCCTCTGTATATTGTAATATATGTTTAAAGGAATACATATTATTTATTGGAACATTAAATGTTACTGTTCCAACACATACACAGATTGCAATTAAATTGTTTTCCAACCTGTTTTATCACAACTCTAAATTTTGTCCCACAGATTATTTTTAAAAAGATATGAAAACTGTAAAAGAGACTATGTAACTTTTATTGGTCTTGGAAACCAAACATTTTGTGTTGATCTGGCTTATCAAGTACTGCATTTGACTTGAAAAACACAACACAGAGAGATCCAGACTGGTATAAACAACATCTGTGTTTCATTCAGCATCTTCCAATGGACAAAATGGAATAGATTTTTAAAATGCAGTTAAGAGTTTGGTTTATGATTAGGGTTTGAAAATTATAATAGCTGAAATTATAGTAAAAATTAATAGAGAAAAAACTAATAATGCAGTTTTGAATGTTATACATCATATTTTATAGGTTGTGGGTTTTTTAGAGCAATCTATTGCAGCAGACTGCTAGTTTAGAATTGCGAGGTAGTGGGCTTCTCGGCATATACTAGAAATTCTTCCTTTGCAACTGCTCTCCCATTATGGTCTATAAAGAGCAACTGTAAAGAGAGAATCTCTAGTGTATTTCCTTTTCATCAACCCAGATAGTTACTTTATTTTCACCTTCTTTCACTTATATCTGCATCACTTCTTGGTGCATTACATAGGGTAAAGATCCTAATAAAGATAGTTCAGTTTCTGAATAAAAGTGTTGAATTTTTAAGTTTATATGAAGGACACTTCTAGCAAAAAAAAAACGCGAGAAAAAAGGTATCTTTTTCCTTCCAACATCATCCAGTTCTGGATCCAAAACAGGTCTTTTCTCCAACTAAATACACTGTGCCATTTTTTTACCATCATCTTCTGCTTGATTTAACCACTTAAACCCCTCTGCTGGGCCTGATTTAACTTACTAATATCTGACTTAACTTACTAATAAAATCTACATATTTCTATAGCATCTCATGTTCATAGGCAATTTGAAGTCCATTCTGTCATCCAGAATTTAGGGATGAGGCTTTACTCCATGTTCACTTCCACATTGTATTAGGAAAATTTCAGGAACTAACATCTCTTCCCACACTGGAACGCTAAAATGAGCCATTTTCAAACCTTTGTGGTAGAGTCTTGTTCTTTGTTAACATGACTTACAAGTAGCAAATGTCTTTTACATTCTGAAATCTACTCAGGAAAAGTATCTTTCACCAAAATCACAGACCATAACTGAATAGTGGCAACCTGTTTTGTTTTTTGTTTTGTTTTTGTTTGGGTTGTTGGTTTTTTTTTTGTATTGGTTTGGTTTGGGTTGGGTTTTTTATTATTATTATTTTGGTTTTGGTTTTGTTTGGTTTTTTTCCCATGTTAATAATCGTGAGAATATAAAAACATCTCTAATGGCTCAGCCTGTACATCTAGTGCCCCTCCGCAGGGGTTAGTCCCAAAGAAGGAAAAGAAAAGGATATACTGACACTTAAATGATAATGTCCTAGCCTCTGGTGACTTGTCGCTCATGATTTCTTTTAGCAAAACATAGTACTTTTATCTTTCATAAATGTTGCTTCATTGTTTTTTGGATGCAAATCAAGTTTTCAATTGTAGAATCACCTTCAAGCAAAAATAGTTGCCTTCAAGCTGGATGAAAACTTTTAAGGATATCCCAGCTTTTGTATTCATAATTTTTAATGTATTTATAAATCTGTATTTGTGTTTATCCAGGATTTTCTCTCCCCTCCAGCACAGATTGCATAAATTATCAACCTGCCTATTAAAATACAGAATCACTTCTAAGCCTTCTTAATCCCACATTTTTTTTATTGCTTCCTCACTACTGGTCCTTCTCTACGCACACAGAGAACAGAGTAATAGTACTCTGTGCCTACACAGAGTACCTTTAGTGCTTCCTGAATCCTGTTGGTGTAATTCTCAATACCGCCCACAATCTCTACAGAAAACCTGCTAATAAAAGCTTTAATGTTACCAATGCAAAATCACTGCTTAGGACAATATTACTTTTTTCTTTAGTCCATTTGTTCACATGGAATAGTTGCTTACAATCTACAGGATACTAATAAGTCCCATCTTGTTGTACAATCACCAGTTTTCTTCTGGAAAATGTTTTTTACTGTTCTTGAAGGCATTATCATAAGGTGTTTATAGCAACCAAATGATGCATTAAGGTATTGCTGGAAAAAAAATGTAGAGAAAACAGGACTTAACGTGCTTCCATTCCTTAGATCACTAAAACCAGTAAAAAATAAACTAACAAATATGGACTTCTATGCTGCTAAAAGCATCATCTTCCGAACACGTGAAAATGAGAAATATCAATAGTTATAATCTTCCCATGAGATAGTGTGAAAACTACTACAAGAATGATTTTCCTAAGTAATCTCTCAGGAACACTGCAGTCTAGTTACAGGCAAGGTTCCTGCCTCTTAATTTTGAGAAAATTACAGGGTCCTAGTACAAATGTGATAAATAGACAGCAGCATACTTTGTCTTCATTCGGTTTTTCTTTGCTTTTTATTTCTGGAGCAAAATTTACTGATTCACTTAGTGCGTTAACTTGCTAAATTTCTACCTACAAGCCTCCAGCCTAACAAAGTGAAATTGAAGTTTAAAAAATACCCAAAGAGATATCGAGATTAATAAAAGCTCTTCAGGGTCTTGCACCCAGACAGCTATTGCACTGCATCAGTCAATGGGATTGGATAGATACATATATGACTGGCAGTAGTTTCTAAATTGGATTTGTTCCTAAGTATTGCATTGTGTCTCACATGCTTTTTGTAATAGTCAGAAGGACTGGCTTAACTTTTCAGCATCTAAGAAAAGGAAATGCCCCTTTTAATAAACCCTTCTTTTCATTTTATGGTAAGCACATAAACTTTTGGTCATCTCACTGTTATAGTGCTTTTTCAAAAAGGTTGTATCCAAGGAAATATGATTTCTCCCTCAACTAGTAAGAGGCCAATTGACCTGAGAGGGTTCTTGGTGATATAGATTCTCTGATTTTTTCTGCACTTTTCCTGGTGTGAGCTAACTTTGATGATTGTCTAATGATCAATTGCTATTGCTTATCTTGTTTTCGCTTATCCCTGTGAATACCATGATAAAAGTCTAATAAGCCTAGGCAATAACTGAATGACAGACTTTATGGTAATCAGTGTTGAGGGAGTGCTATAATGAAGTGAAGAATGAGTGAAGAAAGAGCATGCAATAAGACTCCGATAGGAAAAATAAAAATATACACTAGTTGATCCAAGACCAACAAAGAAATCTCCACCAATATCATAGTCCTCCTAGCAATAAACAAAAGGTATGGACTACTCATTGTAACCTCCATAGTAGATATGGACCTCAGCCTTAACTGCATTACTAACTCTAAGCGTAAACTATTGCAAACGGATTATAGTAATAATTGCTGTCATTGTTTTAATCTGGATTCAACAAGGAATAAATTCTTGGCTCAATATGTAGGGTTGTTTGTCTTTTGCCGCTAACAGATTTTGAGTATAGCATGGAAATATGTAGATTCTCATAAGGACAGTCCTCTTTAAAGAGTGAAAAATATAATCTAGATCAATAAAGAATAATACTACCTGAGTTAAATTGAGACTTCTCGGTTTGTCAAAGGGGAAAAAAAAAAAAAAAAAAAAAAAAAAAGGAAAATCAACTATTTGGTTATAAATATATTCCCAAAAACATAATGAAGATACTTTTTCCGAGGTATTTTTCAGACTGTTACAACAATTAGCTTTTATTTTTCATCATATGAGTAACAACTAGGGATGCTTTCAATCACCAACCAGGTGACACTGCTCTTGAATAAGACATTTTCCAAGAACCAGCTTTTCTTTTTTTATGTGTTTTATCCTACTATTGTAAAGATTTACTTATATTTTTCACTATCAAGGAGACTATGTATTTTCAAACAGTGGCTTGGTTGAATATAATTTAATTGCTTTTACAAGTGCATGTTTTTACTGTGAGTTGACTTTGATAAACATCCTGTCCTGAGCTGATTGTACCATTTTCTTTCTTCTTTTATTATTTCAATATACAAGCTCACTGAAAAAAGGATGTGTGTTTTATCCTTGCTCTATAGGAGTTTAAACCAAGCAAAACAGAGGTTATACTCTACTGAGAGAATAGCTGTTCAAGAACAGCAAAGTAAGGTTTCATTTAATTCAGTCTGGTGAAGAATGCATTGCCTGTCTTTGTGGATAAGAAAGATAAGGGGAGAGTGCAGATTCCCTGTTGTCACCCTCTGGGTCACCACACATGCTTGACAACTCACACAACATAGCCTAAATGCATCACTGATCACCTTTGTTATCTTCCAGACAAGGGTATCCAAGTTAGTCATACACATCTTTCAGACACCTCTTTTCTCTGTGAGAAACAATGAGGGCTTTGGAAAGGAAAAGACACAAGCTATCTAAAATGCCTTTAACTCCAACAAGAAATTAGTTATTTTATAAGCCACCCTAATGAGAGTCATTGTGGGAGAGTGAGGAAATCATAGATTTTTTTGTTGTTGTTGTTGTAATGGGCGTTTAGTGGTTGCTGTTATACAAATGACAGACATGTAGAACAGGGGTTCTCTTAGTGATAACATGCAGTACGAAAAATTAGGAAAAAAGAGTAGGTGTGGTATTTGTAGAAACTGAGCAACCAAGGCTAAAAGGAAACAGCAGTGTAGATGCAGCCCAGTCAATGATTTTGTACCTGCTAATTAAACGTTTTCCAGCCCAACAGTGCAGGGTCTCAGGACTTACCCATTCTTGCCTTGGCCTTACCTGGTTTTATCTTATTTTATCAACTACCCAGTTGCAAGGTCACCATTGCCTAGCCTGTTTAAAGCAGTAGGGCGATGAGGGAAGGCTTTTGTGTGCCTTTTAAACTTTATCTGTAAAACAATGAGAAAGCATCACACTGTGTTTAAAAACATAACTTTTAGAAAATCAAACCAAACCAAAACCCCCAAAACCCCAGCATCCTACTCTACCTAAGCAAAGAGGACAGGATGCAGACACATCTGTATGATAGTTCTGACACTGCTATTACTGAAGGCTGTTTTGTATTTATTCTATTAAATTACTAAAATGTTAATAGTAGCAACAGAAAGTCATTATTTCCAAATACTCAGTGTTTTCCTAGTTCCTTGTAACAAGATGCTTAAGCATAACAGGGAATTGGAATAAAGATCTTTAAAACTTGTAAAATAAATAGACATATAAATGAAAACAGAAGTCTTTAAGGTAAGTGAGATGGTGATACCTAGATTGCCAAGCAGACAGTATTAAAGAATAAGTTTCTGCTTTTATAGGTCCAAAACCATTTCTTCTCAGATATAGCAAGTAGTTTGATTTCTGCAGCTCCTTGTCATCAGGATCAGATTTAAATGGCGTTCAGAGTCAGATTCTCAAAGACAAAAGATTTTCAAAGTCCTCTGAACCTGCTCCAACAGATCCATGTCTTTCTTTTGCTGGGGATCTCAGAATTGCATGCAATAATCCAGGTGGAATTTCACAAGAGCAGAGCAGAAGGGAAGAATCACCACCCTCAGTCTTCTCTGCTGGCCATACTTCTTTTTATACAGCTCAGGATACAATTAACTTTCTGGGTTGCAAGCACACATTGCCAGTTCATGTCCAATTCTTATCTACCAGTATCCCCTAGTCCTTCTCTGCAGAGTGGGGTTCTTTTGTTAACTTGAGAGGGAGGACAGCCCAGGATGAATCAGATTAACACAAACTTCTCTATCAGTTCATTCCCCAGACTGTAATGATGCTAAGGATTACCTCAACCCAGGCGCAGAATCTTGAACATGACCTTGTTGAACTTCATGAGATTAAACAGAAAGATCCTGAAGATGTCAGTTCAGTAAGGTAAACTGAACAAAGTGTTTTGTTACCATGTCTGTTAATAACATTAAAAGTCTCTGTAGTAGAGATTTTACAGAAGAAAAAAAAGTCAAAACCCAGATATTATAAATTTGGCTAAATGCTTGTGTATTTAAGTGATTTACATAAAATATTTAATATATGTAATAGCAGCTTTAACAGGGCTTAGAGGCATAATTAAACTACTCAGGTTTGGCAGGAAGTAGTCATTCAGCAGTTCAAACAAAAAACAATAACTCTCTCTCAGGAAAAAGAAAAAAATACCTGCAGTTATACAGACACTGCAGCTGGTTAAAATATAACCATTTTTCACCAGAGCTGAATCATCAAAGGAATCTGAATTTATATCCAAAACCTAAAATGTAGGAAGTAACCAGATAAAAGACGTAAATCTTCAAGCATGCATGTATTAGACATGAAATCGGGCTAAAGATGAAAAAGAAGATTTTGGAGAACTCAGAAAAGGATGCCTAGTCATCAGTGCCACAATCTTGCAGCTCCTAACAAGTTTCATCTTCAGAATTGATTGGGCTCTTAAGGCAGGTGGGGTTTTCTGAGGTGTCCCGGGGAGGCTAGCTCAAAAACACTGAAGAGGCATCTGACT
This sequence comes from Thinocorus orbignyianus, assembly GCA_013400375.1. Taxonomy (NCBI): domain Eukaryota; kingdom Metazoa; phylum Chordata; class Aves; order Ciconiiformes; family Thinocoridae; genus Thinocorus; species Thinocorus orbignyianus. The sequence continues at coordinate 55,023 of VXBW01007709.1, forward strand.
GTTAAATTTAAGCAAGATCTGCATTTCATATTTGTATTACTTGCAATATTTTGTCTCTGATGTTGTACCTAAAGACTTCTCTTTGTAAATAAATCTTTATTTTGTTTTACTCTTAAATTTGATGTGATGAATCACTACGAGTCAGCATTAGGTGATTCAGACACTATGCCTTGCATCACTGCTGGAAATTGTAATCAAAGAAGCCAGTTTGATAATTTCTTGCAGGGGTGCTCCCATGGATATCTAAAGATCTAAAGGGCTACTATTATTTAGGTAGTGCAGTTTAGTTAAATTTGTAGTTATTTTTATTTTTCCCTTTTTTATCAAGGATTTTAGCTCTGGGTTCTTGCAGAAGTGTCGTTTGGGTTTTTTTAGCTTGAGAGGGAGGACACTCCACGATGAATCAGAGTAATACAAACTTCAGTGCTCTATGCGAATATGCTTGGCAGATCTCTATGAAGTGGTGTATGCAAGTATTTTTAATTATTACTAGGTAATCAACTAGGAAAAGCAGGAAAGTGAAGCTGAGAGTAAGGAATCTGGGGGTGTCAAATGTCAAGTTTGAATATGAATCTTCCTCTTGTAAGCCCAGAGCTTCTTGCAAGAAGCAAGTTAACTACAAGGAATGTTAGTACTCCGGGTCTACTTTTAACCTTCATGTGATAGATGGGGAGCAGTGCAAGCATGTAATCTATTTTGAAAGTAGAAAGGAGCATCTACATTTGTTTTGGTGTAAATTTTTCCCAGCTGAGGGCCCAAGTAGCTTAAACTCAAGGCTGAACGATCTCAAACTTAGTAGGAGTAACATGAGGCTCTGATGATGAACATAGCAATTGAGGTGAATTTGTTTTGCGTAAAGGCTAATTGCTACGGTTTTCTGTGGCTGAAGAAACATTTACTGTTTAATTAAATCAAGGACTTAAATCAGTTTGTTTCAAACACTGGGAACTGGCTGAGAACGGGCAAGAGTAGGGGTTGAAGGCAGACACAGGCACTATTATAAACCTATTTGCTATGACTGGTACAGATGAAAGTTTCTGGCTCTGTCAGCTGAACTCTTACCAGGGCTTAAGTCCAGCTGTGACACTCCTGTGTTCCCACTCCACTAGGCTTCTGGTAGATTATTACTCATAAATAACAATCTTCTAGGATGGTTTTGGAGGGATCCCAAGGTAGTCCCACGGACAGTTCCCACAGATGTTTTACTGGATATGCTGTACCTAGGCCTCAGAGGGAAGGGGGTGTAAGAATCCCCTAGAACTGATTGACTCAGCAGACCCAACATCTTTCTGGTTTTATTTCTTTTTGTTGACACTACAAAAAAGTCATGGATGGATGCTGTGTAAGTTGTTTCATCTGCTTGTATTCAAGGAGTTCACTGTAAAAGCCAGTCCACAAAGTGTTTATTATAGTGTGCTCTTGCACCCTCAGCAACAGCATTCATGTATCTCACTTTTGTAATCTATGCATGGTATTATTCCTATGTGTAAATGTTTTTTATCAGATCCAGATGTTACATAATCTCCTTTCGTACACTTGCCAAGATATCTGAAGCTAGAGCTGTGATGGCATCCAACCTCTATCCACAAACATGTTAATACCTTGCTCTTCTAATCATATGGCTAACCACCTTTTCAACTTGCATTCATAGTAAACCAATTTCTACAAAGTAGTAAATCTGAGAGCCCCTTTTTTGCTTTTGCTGTTGATCTTGTAACACATCAAGCACAGATGGTTTGATACTAGGGAATGGCTTGCCTAGATAGAAATTAGGTTGGTGAGCGTGATCTCTTATGTAGTCTTATGCAAGCTTGCAACCAGCATAAAGGCTTGGCTGTCCTGTGTGCTCTGTGTGAGGCATGGTCAGGTATACTGGTTTGAAGACAGCTTTTTAGACAGCTGTTCAAATACAATGTTCTCACAGCACTGGTGCTTTACTTCCTTGAAATCAGTGGAGTTAGAACACTACTGAATTCCTTCATGGTGACTTACTTGCATCTTGAAGTGTTTAGGCATCTGACTCTGAATTAGGAAATTCATTTAATAAATAACACAAACAAACCAGCTACGCCTTCCTCAGAACACAGCAGATATTAATGCCCTCTTTAATAAATGTTACAACACCAGAAAAGTTCCTCTGAAAAACACTACTTTTCCTTTTTTATACAAAACTGTAATATTGTGTTTCTGGCACAATGGGATGCTGTTCAAAGAAGAAAATTAACAGCACTTCCTGTATCACTTTGTACCTCTGGAATCTGCCCTTAAGCAAAAACCGATTTTTTCCAAATTTTTAGTGCAGATGAAATCCAGAGCACCCAGCAAAATGAACAGGCAATGCTGTCCTGCAAAAATGTATTATGGTTAGTTTCCCATCTCTGCTGGAAATTCTCACTAAACTTCAAACTCAAGTTTTCGTGTTATCCAGATTGTCTTTTTATTTAATATTTTTACTGTCTTTTTCCATTGAGCTCTGTCTTGCTGTGATTGTAGATTACTCCCTCACTGAGTGTCCCTGGCTTATGTTTCTGTTTATCTTTCTGTCTATCTAGCTTTACATGTGTGGATATGTAATATATAGAAACATAAACCAAGGAATTTTCATCCAGAGTTCTTATGTAATATATTGAATTTATACATTTTCTTATGTGGATTTTATTACCTTAAGATAGCATGAAGGAAATGAGTGGTTACAAGTAGAATTTTTAGCCTGATCGACTATAGACATTCCATTTTCTAAGTACTATTTTTTCCTCAGTGTCTTTTGTACCTTCTTCATCTTAAAAAAATTTTGGGGATACCTTTGTATTTGAAGGTGTTGAGAGCAAAGACAGCTGTTTACCTGTTATGATTTTTTTTTTTTCTGTTTAGTACATAACTACTTCTGAAAACTAAATGAATGAGAACCGAACAAAGCCACAGAAAAGTGAGCTGAGTACTATTTTACACCCTAACCTCACATAGACAGCCTCAGGAGTGAAAATATAATTCCTATATGTTATCCACATAATTAAACCCATCATGTCAGAATAAATATGGGGACAAATTGATTCACATTTTTTATTATTATTATATTGCATGTTTTACGAGAAATAGAAAGTAAATAACTTTCTGAACAGTATTTCTCAGTGTGAAAGCAAATATTTATTTATTTATTTAACATGTGTTGTCATGTAAGCTCAGACCTGCTCAAGTTTTCATTCTTGAAGTAGACTTGCCTTTCTGAAATTGCTCTGACAACATTAAAGGAAAGGAATTACCCATGTGATGACTTATTCTTTTAATACAGAACTCATGTATATCAGCAGAATAATGTATATTTTTCATAATTTCTAATAATGGTGTAGGAACCAAATTTAGGCAGTCCAATAAAATTTAAATGTTTATTAATCCTAATAATGTGAATCAGTAATAAAAATGTGCAAGCCTCAGGATTTCAGTTAAAACAACCGAGAAAATGAACAAGTTCAAATGGCAGAGTCTACAGGGTATAATTTCATTACATGCAGACCTTTATAAACTCAACCTCTTGCAAAGTATTCAAGTTAATTGGAAAATAAAGATGGAGAAGGTTCTTCGTAAGCATATTTCCCCCTTCCCTCTACATTTTTTAACGGGAAATTTACATTTTTTTGTCAAACCTAAAACCTCAAACACTGATGATTTTTCTGCTTTAGGAAACTAATACCTGGACATTTTTGTCCATAAACTTCTAAAATTTGTATATGTGTTGGCTAAAGAGTCAGCATTCTTGCCAAACTCGGGTGCTGGTCAAAAGAGTGAGAAAACCATGCACTCTTTTCATTCAATTCAAAACTAATTTTCTTACTGAAAAAATGTTTATAGAAAATATTTCTTAACATCAATAATTTAGGTGATTTAGTTTGTCAACCCAAAGGAGCAACCACTTTACTTTTTCTGCCGTCAAACACAGTTTTTAAAGTATTTAGTGACAGCTGTGGCCAGGATAATAAGTTTTCATGTTCTGCAATTCTATTCTGAATTATTAAAGAGCCTTGGAACTTTTCTCCTTACTTCCCTGCAGCTGAAACACTTCAGGGAAAATCTAGCTTCAAAAATAAAGAGAAAAAGCAAGTAATTATAATGAAATTTCTGATTGCACAGAAACACCACTTTGATGTTTCATTTTGTTTTAAATCAAATGCTATAACCTTAGAAAGCAAAGTGATTTCTGAGTTTTTAGGTTTGTAGTTATCCAAAGTCTGCACAAGACCTTGATTTAAGCCTCTATTTTGCTGCTATACAAGAGGTAATAATATAATTTAGGGTTTGGTTTTTTTTTCTTAAATAAACATTTTAAAAGCAATAGTTTCTTATTTTATAGAGGTACAAATATTTATTCCACAATATAAAAAAAAAAAAAAGTTTTTCCGATTTTGACCTTGGGAAATATTTCACTGTGTGGTCTAGACAGGTCCTTCTGATCAAATTCTAATAATGTGAAGTAGATTACATCTCTGATTTGTGACGTGAATAAGGAAGATAATTAATGTGAAATCAGATTAAGAGTCATCCTGTATAAAGCAATGCACTATATTACAGGAGGCTGCAAAAGATATGAATTAATGTAATGAGTTGTTAACGAGATATATTCACCAATTCTGCTTCATGGCATGAGGGATAGATAAACCATATTGCCGTACCCAGACAATATAACATGAATTTATGCTGTATCTTTGGGAACACCTGTGCACCAACCTTGTCACATCAGTAAAGATGAAAAATCAAAATGCTTAAGTAATTCACCCATTTTTCACCAGGGTGAGAGATTCCAACACCATAGAACAGCTGAAATAAATAGAATATAGGGACAGCAAAAATTTCCTGTGAAAATCAGTGAATACTCCAGATTTCATTGAGTAATTATAATCTTAATAAAAGCAAGGATCAGTTTAATATTCTGCTAAATAAATGGGAATCTTTTCTTTGAACATTGCCCCCTGTCCCACATTGCACAATGTGTATTCACCGTTCCATTGCCATGTTCAGTTTTAAAAATCATTCCCTTTTGAAACGGTGTGAAAGTTTAAAAGGAAATGTAGTATGATAGTATGTGTAGAATAAATTCCTATTAGACTTTGAAATGGTTAATAAAATACAGTCTTGAAGTAGAAAATAGATTTAGAAAACAGAAATATGAGATAAGACTTTTTCCTCGGTCAAGACGACTTCTCTAAAAAGTGTGAAATTTAACAGAGAACAAGGTTGCTTTGTCCCATTTTTAACAGCTTGAAAAAAAAAATAAATAAAGTACTACAGCCAAAATGTTGCCTTTAATGTTTTTGTTTTTTTTTTCAATATTCCATCATGATTTTTATCAGTCCTCTCCCTTCATAACAAGGCCTTTTTTCTCTCTCCATGTTGGGGCCAATCTTAATATACAGCAAAACAGATCCTGATTTCCTTTTTCATTTTTAACAGTCAAATGGTGAGAAGAAACATGCCAGACTGAGGCTGATATGTTCCCACTCTCTCTTTTTCCTTTTTGAAAATGAGATGTCAATAAAATCCGAAGCTATTTCAAAGTGTTACAGAAAAACTATCTATCTTAGATGCTAAACATATTAAGAAAATCACAAGCCATGTTTTAAAGAGCGTCAGTTTTTGACTGTTTTCAAAAGCACTAACTAGATAAAGAAGCTGAAAATAAAATAAAGCATGTTCAAAAAAAAGATAAAATATTTGAAGGAAGACTTCTTCCAGCACAGGGGGAAAAAAGCTAATACAATAAATTATTTATTTTTTTTTTTAATAGGTATGGAGGAGGTACTTCCAAGCATTTGAAAAGAATTGGAAAATGAGAAATTACAGGGTGAAAAAAGTTTAAAAGGTGAAAATAATGAAATATAAATAAATGAAATATAAATCAGAACCAGACTGGCTAGAATAAACTGAGCAGAATTTACAAGGGAAGGAGGAAATAAAACGAGGCAGATTTACTTCAGAACTAAAGGACCTTCAAAGCAATCTGAAACGTAAAAGAAAGTTGACCTAAGTGAAATGATGTGTAGCTAAAACTGGAAACATAATTAAAAGTAAAGTTGGAAATATTATTATTAAAAAATATATATCTGAATACTTAAAGATTGAAAAAAAAATAAAGAGTAAAAATTAATGCTGGTGACTGAAATATAAAATCCTAAGTAAATGAATTTAGAATTTGATTCAGAGTGCAAAAATAATATGGCATGAAAACTGAAAGAGATTTGATTTTGTTCATTTCTACAACTGGCAGCAGTGGAAGCAATTCAGACCTTCATTATGAATATACAAATCAAAATGGGAAATCCTTCTTTTTCCCAGGGAAAAAGCAAAGCTGTCATGTTTTTATTTGCAGTACAGTTAAGATTGTTTTTCTTACAATTTCTCAACATAGAAGTTGAAGAAAGCCATGCTTAAAACAGATTTCTTTTTATTACTGGCATTACATTAGCAAATACATACCCTGAAACCGACTAAGATAATACTGTTACAAACATAATTTAGGATAAGATAAATCTTACCATGTTCCCTAGTATCTTGTAGTATCAGGCCCCATATTTTTAATTTTGATCTTTTCAGGACAGCCATCTGCATGGAGTCTTCTTGAGTGTCAAGCTGCTACACCTGGACACAGGAGTTTATTCATACAATGACTGATATTTTGCATGCATTTTTATACCAGAGGAAAAAATTATTATTCTACTCATTAAATGGAAAGCTAAGTGAGAAAAATCAAAGTTTTAGCAACTTTCCTGAAGATTCACAGAAGCTGCTATTTGAATTAGACCATTCCTTAACTAACCAAATGGCCAGGATCAAGTTCATCTTTATTTTATGTACTGTTGTAGACTACCTGAGGTAGGATCCTGTTCTTTTTCTCTACTCAGTAATTCACAGAGAGCTCTGAAGATTGTGTATCTTTCTGAAGGATCCTGTGGAGGAAAATTAGACTTTTAACTCATCATCAAAGACAGAGAGGTATGCATCTGGGCTTAAATGCCCTTTCTTTTCGCTTAGCTATTAACTGCAGTTTGAAATAAATGAAAAATAAGAAGTTGCAGCATGAGTCTGGTGAAATGAGGCTGCCAGAGTGTGTTTCAGATATTCTTACTTGTTCTGATTTTAAAGCTTTAAATTCACCAGTGACTATTTTTTATTAACAGTATTGCCTTGAATCTACTGCCTATATTAAATACGTCTACAATAAATAGCTCTACTTCTTGTTTCAGTGTCATTTTCAGGTTATAATATACAGATCAGAACTGAGGAAAAGCAACACTTCCGAAATTAAAATACCATGCCACTTTCATTTTCTTAAAATACCTTAAAGAATATAGTATGAAGTTATTCTTATCCACATTTACAGTAAGTATGCATGTGAGAAAGAGACTTTCAAGACATAAAATCTTATTAATGAGTATTGTATTACCTACTATTGGAATAATAATATACCATTCTCTTTTTAAATAGAGTATTTTATTTCAAAGAGTATTAACTTTGGTTACGATTATAGAAGCAACCCCAAAGGTTTTAAAGATCCTTTTAAAGCTCATTTTGATGACAAGAACAGTGAACATGTGTTTCCTTTGAAAACTGAAATGTATGGAACAAGCAGTTACTTGAGTAGATATCCTTAAATAGGAAAGATTACCTAATCCGGCATGGAACAGTTGATAGCTACTCTCCATATGATGGAAACATTTTCTAACTTCATATAAACAAAATGAAAAGGACACTATTCTTCATGATTGTATCCTTAAATGTGCAGTACCATATTCTAGGCTGATACTGAGCAACAGAATTAGAGAAATGAACATTGCCTGATGATTTGGCAAATGTTTTCATACTAAGAGACAACTTTCTTATTCCCTGCAATTCAGCCAGTACAAAGACTCATGATGGAGAAAAAATACATACTTTTCATTTTGTTGAAAAAGGTCAAATGCAAAGAAATCCTAGACTGGGATTGAAAATCTTTCATGAATCATAGGACTGACATACAGGGTCCTAGGGCTGTCACAGCAATGAAAGCATAGACATAGTAACAAGTTAATTGAAGATTCTTACAATGAGGGAAAGGAAAGATGGGCATCTGTTAGTGCTGCCAAAGGCTGCATTTCTGCAGATTCCTGGACAAAATCCTACAGGCTATATTCCACAAGGTATCAGACTAGGTGTCGGGAATATTAAATTTTTTCTTGGTTTCCTGTTGCCATACACTTGTTATTTTAACAATGCCAATGCTGCTGGGATCCTTGTTCAGACAAGAATTCTGTGTCCCAAAGTTTGATCCTTCACTGTAGAAGGCAGGGAGTGTTTTCTATGGACACTACGCACTCTCCGCTGCCTCAGATCCAGTTTCTGAAAAACCTTTGTGAAAACGAACTCTTCCTAGGCACAGGGTAGGGGGAAGCAAAGAAACCAAGCTTTGGTTTTGTCCATACTAAGGGACCAGAGAGGATTTTTGCACACAGATCAAAATTGTTAATAAGTCTGCCAGCTAAAATACTTACCAATGCTTTAGCATAATTTTTGGTAGTGTGTTTTGTTATCCACAGTAAGTCATCTGTATCAAACGTTATCATATGACAAGAACTGTCTGAGGGAATACTATCAAAGCTTTATGAAAAAAGGTATTGAAGTTCAAGAAAAATCATTAGCTGCTGCTTGTTACAAAAATGATTGGGATTTGGAAGTTTTAAATACATTTATTAGTTATCTAGGAAAAATAATCAGATATGAATACAAATTTGTCATTAAACTGAGGGAGCGGTTAAAAATAAAGAATGAGAATAAAAGATACAAAGGAATCTAGTTAGTATGCTTGTGGCTAATAATTTTTAGTATATTTATCAGTGAAATGTGAGAAAACATGCAACTGTTCATTAAATTTGTAGATAATACTAAAAGAGAAAGGTTGCTTCTATTTGATTTACATGGCAGGACTTTGACAGCACGGGGACTGCACGGGTGGCTGCTGTGAAAAGAAATCAGGTCAACCCACCACAGGTAAGGACAGTATCTGAGAGAGGTAACAGGCAAACGGGGGCCTGGACATTGCCAGAAAGTGGAAAATTTGTGGAGTATTTTTTGTTATTTTAATGTGGTGAACGGACCGAGGGGTAGCATCTGTTATCCACCTTTTTTGGCGCAGTGATGATATGAGTTTGGCTTTGGTGTGGGGAGCTCTTTTTATTTGTGTAAGTGAAGTTTGTACAGGTTGTGTGATGAATGTATATTTTAGTGATAATCCCTCAATATGTATGTCACAGAAGCGAGGGGAGGATATACTGGACGCAAGTGTCTAGGTGCTGGCAATGGTGGGGGGAGGCTGCAAGAGCCTCTGTGAGGAGGAGCCAGGGCTGCCCTGAATTGGACACAGCTGGTTCCTGCCATCTCCAGTGGCCCCCCTGCAGAGCAGAGCTGAGCCCTCAGACATGGCAGTGGCACCCCTGGGAAAACAGATTTAAGAAAAGGTAGAAGATGCTGGGTGGTAGTGGGAGAGAGAAGTGAGAAAAATGTGAAACAGCTGTACAGACACAATGGTCAGAGAAGGTGAGGTCTCACCTCAAATACTGTGCCCAGTTTTAGGCCCCTCACTGCAAAAAAGACCTGGAGATTCTGGAGTGAATCCAGATAAGGGCAGTGAAGCTGATGAGGGGGTCTGGAGAACAAGTCTTATGAGGAGCAGCTAAGGGAAATAGGGCTGTTCAGTCTGGAGGCAAGAAGGCTCAGGGGAGACCTTATCACTCTCTATAACTACCTGAAAGGAAGTTGTAGAGGGTTAGGGCTTGGTCTCTTCTCTCAAGTAACAAGCAACAACACAAGAGGACATGACTTCAAGTTGCACCAGGGAAGGATTAGATTGGATACTAGGAAAAAAATCATCACCAAAGGGGTTGTCAAGCATTGGAACAGGTTGCCCAGGGAAGTTGTGGAATTGCCATCCCTGGGTGTAGTTAGAACACAAGTAGATGTGGTTCTTAGAGACAAGGTTTAGTGGTGGTTTGGGCAGTATTAGGTTGATTGTTGAACTCGATCTTAACGGTTTCTTCCAATCTAGGCCATTCCATGATTCTAAGTAAAAGGGAGAAGACGTGCTCCAGGTGCCTGAGCAGATATTCCCTTGCAGCTCGTGAAGGAGACCATGGTGGGGCAGGCTGTGCCCCTACAGCCTATAAAAGACAGCACTGCAGCAGATATCCATTCTGCAGCCCATGGAGGACCCAGTGCTGCAGCATGTAGATGTGGCATGGAGGAAGCTGCAGCTTGTGGAGAGCCCATAGAGGAGCAGGGTCCTGGCAACAGGGGTAGCTTGTGGAAGAACCACACTAGAACAGTTTTGAAAGAACTGCACGTTGTGGGAAGTCCCCACAGTGAAGAAGTTCACAAAGGACTGTAGCTCATGGGAGGGACCCCACAATGGAGCAGGGAAAGAGTGTAAGGAGCAGCAGACCTGGAGTGTTATGAAATGACTGCAACCTCATTCCCCATGCCCCTGCACTTCTTGTTGGGAACTGGGTAGAGGAGTCAGGACAGAAGTTGAGCCTGGAATGAAGGGGTGGTGGTAGGAAGGTGTGCTTAGCTTTGGGGTTTGTTGGTTTGGTTTTTTTGTTTCTCACTATCCTACTCTATTTTTAATTGGCAATAAACTAAATTAATCTTCCTCAAGTTGAGTCTGTTTTGCCTGTGACGGTAATTGGCAAGAGATCTCCTTCACTTAATCTGTGAACTGTCTAATCTTGTATTGTCTCCTTGTTCTGCTGAGGAGCAGGAAGGAGAGAGTGGCTGGGCAGGCACCTGGCAACCAGCCAAGGACAATATTGAATAATGAAAGATTGAATATGAATTGCAGTATTGAATAATGAAAGATTAGCTCCTATCATAATCCATGTTGATACACATCTGTGCAAAGTCTGTGCAGATGAAAACAAACAAACACAGTAAACTACACAATCTGAAGGAGGATTTTTAAAAAAGTAGTGACTATGAAAAAGGTTTTGAGATAACCACCTAAAGGATAATTGGTTGAAATTGCTTTCTGGCAAATGCAATTTTGGGGAATGTTATGGTGAATATCTTATGTGTAAGCAGAACATAAGGACTGGAAGGTGCAAGTGTAGATACTATCATTTTGTACTGCCTTTCTCTGCATGGCACTTGTGAAATCATTATTTGACAATGATGTCCACATCTGATGTTTATTCAAGGAAAAAAATAAAGATGATTTTATTATATTCTGTAGGTAAGTGTGAAATAAATTTCTTAACATATGAGCATCTTTAATCTAACAGGCAGAAACTTCACAGTATGCAGTGGCCAGAGGCTAATGCGAGACAAATTCAGAGGAATAAATTTTTTAACAGAGTAGCTAACCATTGAAATGGCTTTCCTAGTGAGGTAATGAATTCTATGTCATCTGCAGGCTTTAAACAGAGGTTCAACAATTTTCTAAAAGATTATCTACCTAAGAAATTGTAGACTGGGTACATCACTCACCCATTTAATGTCTACAGCTTCTGAAAGCAAGTCAAGCTATGTTGATTCCTTGTAGACTTGAAATCTACGCTGATGCTTTAGAGGGGATTAAATGTGAGTGATAGGTTGGAAAAGCCAAAAAGATCGGAAAAAGGCACAAATTTACAGTGAGGTGCCTGCAGTGGTGAAAAACGCAAACACAGATTTGTTTTAAAAATATATAGATCTGCATCCGAGCTAGATGTCTGGATTCCGTGCATGAATAGTGATTTCCTTTTAATGCATCTTATTCTGAACATTATCTTGTAAAACAAACTGGAAAGATTTTTGAAGAAAATTAATTTCATAGAGTAGAATTATTTTTATTCTGAAGTATTTGAATTTAATTATGTATATTGAATGTCTGAATGGTAATTATGAAGTAAAGGGATATTTTAGTAAATGGGTACACATAGCAAGGAAAGTAAAGATAAGATGGTTTAGGATGCCCACCAACTCAGTCTTCATGCATAATTATCCCCCCACGAAACTGCTTTAAAAATAGCATTACTAGTATTTAAGCATGTCCAGATTTCTGATATCTTCAATTTTCATAATTGAAGTGAAATTTATTGGGTAAACAGCTCTGAAAAAGGATGAAACTATACACTTATCACCAACCATATTGTATATATAGCCCCAGATCGCTTGCTATGACCGTAGACAGCCAGGTACCTCCCTTCAGGCTGAAATTTTCAATGATTTTTGGAGGTGTTTACAGAATGCTTTGAGTAGCTACAGTAGAAATTGCTTATGTGTCCAGCTTTTAATAACTAGCACAGTATTTCTTCCTGACCTGTTAGACAAGAAGCTGACTTTTGTGCAGTTGCTGACAGCAGCAGCAGAACCCAGCAAAAATGTCTACCATTAAACCCGCAGCTAATTTACAGTTAAGCAAATAACCCTAATGGACTGTTGTGGCTAGCACCGTGCAAATTTTTTTGCTTTCCAGTCTACATCTTCCATCAGAGTAACGATCTACTGTTATTATACTAACAATAATGCCCTGCTCCAGAAAATAAGAGTGATTAATCATCAATTAGCCATTGTTCCATCTGCTACCATGAGGTTCTTACCATGCTTCAATTTAAATGCAGGCTTTATTGCCAGCAGCTTCGTTTCACTTCCCCCAACACTTGCTTTTGCAAAGAAAGAATGGCAAAGGCGGCTGCCAGAGGAAGGCCAAACTTTTCACGTAGCCACTGTGCACCCAGGAGCTGCACACCACTAGTCCATCACAGAGCCAACCAAGTTGATCAGTACAGTTTGCTCTCTTTTAAGGACACTGTGTCTAGTGGAAAAACAGTGTCTGACATTTTACTGAGCCTTTCTTTTGACTTCCTGCTATGCGACTCCTAGTCTGACAAATAGAAATGAGAGTTCATATGAAGGCTGTTCAGATTTGGGAGTCATGAATAGTGTGAGTTAGTTGATATCAAGTCCATTTTCAAACAGGTTTGGGTCAATTCTTCCCCTCTCTCTCTTCCCCGAGGCATTAGCAGCCTATCTGGTCTAGCCAACTGTGATCTCTCCTTTTCTGGATGGCATTTACAAGCAGCTCATTTTTCACCTCCACACTGAAATAGAGGTTTCCTGGAACTATTCTCCTTTCTCAGAATTGAGGATGACAGCTCAAATGTTCCTAGAGCCTTTGTTAAATGGATTTTGGATGTTCTCTTAAGAATAGGCAGAGCTGGATACCAATCACAATGTCTTGCTCTACTAAACTAAGATGCATGGGTGCAACAATCTTAACACTTTTTTTCATTTTCTCCTTGGCTGCAGGGAGAGTTAAACCACAGTAAAGTAGATTCAAATATAGGCAGTTTGGTGTAATTTTATGGTAAGTATCATGTAATTCTCCATCCTATCCATCTTCTTGTGGGGTCCACAGGTTCTGCCTCTTAAGCAACTTGGCACCAAACCTCCACTCCTGCATCCCTTAGAATACAGGGATTACTTTGAACAAGCAAAGTTGATGTTTTCCTTGTGCGTAGGGTGGAAGTGGCAGACACTGAAGCATTCCAATATCATATCCCAGTTCAAGACAGTGATTATCCTGTAAACCACATTGAATGAGCAGAACCCCACATCATCATGAAGTCTTTTAGCATTCATACTATATATCAGCTCATTGCCAGTATCTTTTCCCATCCAAAAAAAAAAAATAATAAGATTTTTCTTACAAATCTATTTACCCTGATTGCTGGGTGTTGACCATGTGGGAGTCACTGGGGGAACACACCACTACTTGTGAAAATTAGAAAGATACACTGGGGTTCTCATTGGGTGGTTTTATGAAAATGTGAAGCAGTGGATTGATTTGCTTAAAATTATTTATTATTTGGCTCCTTTGTACATGAGGATAAAAAGTTCTTTCCAAGTACAAAAACAGAACAGACCATTTTTATATCAAATCATTCATCTCCTTCCATAAAACGAAAGAGCTATTTCCCTAGAAAAGTTGCAAAGCAGATTGTACAGTCTATTTAGGAAAACTGAGTTTTGCTCATAGAAGAATATGACTAGCTGGCAAATATGCATTTTTTTGCAGCAGCAGAGAGAATGAAATCTTTTTCTGCTTTATGTTTGTGGATTGAAACAAAGAACTACAAAGTTCTCAAGGTGAGGGTGTTGTTCACCTTTAGAAATGTCTCCTTTCATATCTCAAAATTATATTCATTCTCTGTTAATGGAGAAAAGAAATTGAAGATCTATTGATAACTGGCTTTTTCTGCGTTTTGAGGGGTTTCTCTATTCCCTTGATACTAGCAAGAATAACACAGCACAGCACTGCATGTAATTTTTTTTCTGCTTAACTTATTTGGCTAGCAGTACTGTACATTTTCAGCAGCTACATGACTATGCTGTGCTGTGTCTTTTTGTGTCCATGAGCTGGATCTTTCCAAAGCTCAGAAGTCTGATTCAAAGAAACTATTAAAATGCACAGGCAGCAGAAACAGCAACCTGCAATATCTTCTTTGGTTCGCAATGAATTTGAGCCATGACTTCTGACTCCTATTACTTTGTGTGGGTGGTCATTCGACAAGTTATCTGCAGGGATATTACTAATACACTGATACTTTTATTTGAAGCCCAAGCCTATCAGTTAGAATGAAATCATTCTGAAGAACAAACACATTTTATGAGGACAGGGAAAACTTACTTTCAAATGAAATTTAGTCTCATGAAATCCGCAGCTCTGGCAAGTATCTCCGATTGGCTGACCTACCCATCACCGGCAGTTTCTGTAGCGGGTTGAGGAAAACTACCAACAAAACACCTCATTCCCATGAGCATCAAAACATCCAAGCTGCCAAAAATAGCCTCATTTTTATGACTGTATAACCTGCCAGAGTCTAAATATGACTATTAGCCACAACACTGTGGAGAAAAAAACAGCTTTGATTTTGTGAGGAGCTGAGTACTCACAGTTCCCCATGACAGAATACTCCTAATAAGAAAATCGGGCCTGATATGGTCTGTGGTTGTCAAAGAAGAGTTACTCCAATAAGGTCTCAACATCTACGTGTACATTAACTGTAGGGGTACTATTTCACTGAATACAAAAGCCACCAAAAATGTTTACATCATTCTACAAATGGTAGAATTTTTCAAATAAGAGAAATATATCCTCCCATTACAAGTAAAATCGATCCTTAGTATGAGATTGCAAAACCTTATGTTCTCACCCTGTTTTTTTGAATGGCTTTTACCAGAAATACCTGGGGAAAATAGGATATTTTCAAGAAAAATTCAGTATCAAATGAGCATCTTTCTTACACAAAGAATTTCCAAGCAACTACCAACTTCAGTTTGTCATCTTTGCAAAACAATTACAAAATCCCAACTCCCCCTTGAAACCTGCACATAAACCTTTCTTTTTATTCTGTAGTCCTCTGACTGAAGCAGCCTGGCCTGCATTCACCTCACCCTAGGTGATGTTAACTGAATCAAACCCAGATTAAGAATGCCAAATTATGATGCTAAACCACTTGAGAGGAGCTCCAGCTAATGTCCCTGATGGATGCTTTTTCAAGTTCCTATTCTGTATGGGGCAGCATTATGCATCATTCTGTCTCACCCACTTTATACTTGATTACCTCAAGCCTGTTTCCATAAAACTGAAATACTATGCACCAGAATGTATTGAATGGACTGGATGCACACTTATGACTACACTTGAGAGAATGAAATGGGTAGACACTTCACCCTGAATATAGCGCTCTGTAGTACCATAATGGAGAAAACAGATCAGTGTCATAGACAACTCTGAGTCATTTCTGTCACTGAGAGAAATGGTTTTCATGGGGGCTGACTGATATATCTGTCTCTGTACCTACCTATATTTCTGTCTCCATTAATCTATTTCCCAAGAGCTATGCAGTGTTTCACCGGATGGGTTGCACAGATTGGAGTCAGTGGTCTTATCAGCAAATCTTTGAACCAGAAGCACATTAACGATATACAATGAAGGGCTCACAGGAAATTGAAGTGTTCTTTTGTTAACAAATCTATTAATCTCAGCTGGCATTTTACTACTTTGTTTTGATTTTTTGAGCAAAATTGTGACTGAAATCTTAAAATTTACCTGAATTTCCATCTGCCTATGAAGGGACATAATCTTATTATTCTGCAGATCAGGTCATTATTATCGTTATTACAGTGATTGGATTCATGGTTGTACTATTACACTCCCGGTTTAGTAATATTGGTAGAAAATTGTAACAGTACATCAATGACTAACGTCCTTACAGAGAGGATTTCCTGACTAGCCACAGCCTAATGAAAAAAGGAAAGTGAAATTAACTGTACATCAAATTGCAAAAGTACAAAGGTAGTTTCTTTCAGAAGAAGAAAGAGCATATATTGAACTCTCCAGGTGGTCCTCGGCATATCTTAATATATAAGCAACCTGAACATTACTTGAGATCCCAGGCTACAAAAAGTCTGTGTTTTGGTTAAGTTAGATAGCGGTGGCACTATCTGACACTTACTGACTGTAAGACACCTAGCACTTTCACTACTGATCCAGTATAACTTTTCTTCACTCAAGTGCAGATAAGAGTCCCTTATGCCTTCTAAAGAAGAATTTTAATAGAAAACTTTTATTAACTAGAAAAAGAATACTCACTGTCTTATTTTGACTGTCTTCAATGTATCAGTGAAAAATTCATTGTTGTGGGAATGTTAAGACAGGGGTTGCAACACATTCATAATTTGTGGAGGAAAATAACAGATATGCAAAGAGATGAAACAAACAATGTCACAAAACATCTCTGTCAAATTTAGATTTAGAACTGGTGTTCCCTGATGCATAATTCTGCACTTGAACCCTAAGAAATTCTCTCCTGTCAGTTATTTACAGCAGTTGTTTGAAGTTACTTGTTGCTCATGCAAAACAGGCTTCAAGCTTGCATTGTGTGCCTGTGATGACATTCTTAGTTCTCAGCTGTTTGGATGTTCACCCACCTTATGTCACAGCTCCATGGTTACACTGTTTGTACAGTATCTGCTGCCTCACAATCTCGTTCTCCTAAAGAAGTTCTATGCATAATTACACACCATAAGGAAATGTTCACATGCATTTGAATTTTCTATTAAACTAAATTAAAACCAAAAAAAACCAATTTTTTTTCCTCCTTAAATCAAAAGCAATGGGAAAAAGGATACTTAAAATCCTTAATTAAACTGGGCAACTGCCTGTTCTTGCTGTTAGTTCAAAAAAGCTGGAAAACAAGCACAGAAGAAAAATTAAGATAAACATACCGGCCAAGGGCCAGAGAGCTAGCCAGCTCTGCACTTGCCATGAGAAATGACACCAGTATCCAGTGTCTTCTAATCCCAGCAAAATAAATTTTAAAGTAAAGACACAGATCTTTCTTCAGCTTCGTAAGGGAAGCATCATCTCCTTTCTCTCCTTTAAATGACTGTTATTCTATCTTTGCATCTAGACCTGTCACAAACTTCATTTGTGATATCTCACGTCTTTGTCTTCCCTGCAAAACAGAGATCACACATCATGGGAGCTTTGTGTAATGCAGATCAAAGGTGAAAAATAAGGAAAAAACCCAAACAATACTCCAACCACAACGTGCAACACAGGCCCCACAGTTTTGGGAAGGGGCTAAAATTATCTAAACTATTTTTGCATGCTCCTAGGCTTAAAATGTTAGAGTCAATGTTGTCATAACTCCAGAAAACAGGGAAGTCCTGTGTAAGTTTTGTAACCCCCTTTGCATTGCACTGTTGTTTCCAGAAGCTCTGAAAATCCCTATTCCTTCATTCTCAGTTAGTGGTAGTGCCCTGCCTCCTCTTGACTGCTACCTGACCCTTTCCAGGGCTAGTGTACTTGCTGGGAAGGAGGTGTATCTCATGAAACTTGAACAGCTCTATTTGCACCAGAAGAATCCTCATCCATGCTGATTTGGAGGTTTTCACACCACTGTAACAAAGATGGCAATCTCACAGTTTTGGTAACAAATCTGTCCTCATTGGAAACAATCAAACCTAGTTTTATTACTATTGTTTTTTAAAATAGAGAAGGATGAAAAGTTAAAGGTGAGGAAGTACCACATATATAGCCACCTACAAGGCATGGTCTCTTTCCCTCCCGTATAGCATATAGTCTTAGCAAAAGGGTGGTTTTTTTCCAAGCAGAATAATATAGTTTTAATAGGACCTACTGATGAGTGGAACTAACTCCTTCATGCAGAAAGGAAGCACTTGCCAGCACAGATGAATTCTGTCTAATGCTGTTGATGATGTTGCTATATTAGTTCAAGACTAGACTGTCAACCTAAATTAGGGGCCAGAGCACTGAAAATGAAAAAGATACTGGCACATACTGCACAGTTTGGCTCAAATATGTGACATGTGAGCCAGGATGCATAGTACATGAAAGATTCAAAAATTAAAATCTTCATCCTTAATGGTTGCACAGGGACACGTTTTCACAGGGTTAAGCTACACGACACTCATTAAAGTAAACAGAAGTTTAAAGCTTAAATCTTATGTCCCACTTTCAAGACTTTCCTATATAGAGAGCATGAAATAGCACATTTTTGCCTAAGACCTGCAGTTAGCAAAATGAGGGGTTAATTTGTTTATTGTGTATCACTCAACTCATCTCCTTAACTTCATGCATGCAATAAAAAACTGAATAGAGGATTTATTTTCTCGGTTTTGGAGGGGTTTCCTCCTAAACTTTGTTAAAAAAGGGAAGGGGAGAGGAATATAACCAAACATCCCATTTAGTATCTCATTTTGTTACTGTTGCATTTCTCTCCCTTTTTCAACTATTACCATAAGCCTGAAATTAGGGACATGTAGGCTGGGAGGACAGAGTTGCACTGCCTCACAAGTTACCTCTGTCATAAAAGGTAACTGCAAGAATGTTCAAAATGTCTGAGACAGGATGAGTTTTCCCTAGCTTTTGTTCTGTTCTCATTGAAGAATGAGAATCTCGCTAAGAAGAATGAGAATCTCGCTAAGGCTGAGTATTCATTTCTCCTTGTTCAGTAGAACACTGTCTTGAGGGAACAGTAGGTATCTCCCACTGTATCTGTTTACCTATACTGCTGGCTGCTAGGCCAGATTGTCAACAGTAAACTACAATCCTGGAGTAGGCTATTTGAGAGAAGGGACTGATATCATTGTGTGTATGTGTGTAGTAGGGGGTATTTCTAGCTTTATACTGCTTTCTGCAGTGGAGCTTGTAACGTAGCCAGGCTCCTAGGATGTGCTAGCAGAATGAAAAAATAGCTGTCTGGATGTCTCTGTCCCGTACAAGACTGTATTTTGATGAAGGAGGGTTCAGAAGAATGTACTGTGCATCACATGTAGTATATGTAAGGGTGTACAAAGGCAGAGCACAAAGACAATTTTTGCCCTCTCTGTTGCAAACTGTTCTTTTCTTCCAAGCAAGCAATACTTACAAAATACCCTTAATTCCTGATGCTCACAAAAAGTTGGAAACACCAGAATTTTTCTCTTTATTAATCAAATCTAAGCAAATTGTTTTCAAGTCATTTTTCCCCTCTCTTTTTTCCCCACAACTTTACTTCATAGCTGCACTTTTATTAGGTGACATTGTCCACCCACCTGAATGTTTACCTAAGAACTTTTTAACTTGTAGTCATGTTGTCTAAAGTGATTACCATAGGGTGATCTTTGAGTTCCTGGCTATTTGCACACCTCCCATGGCTAAAACATTCCTGAGGAGCTGCTTCACTCTACTACAATTCTGCCCAATACCTACTCCCAAAACTGCTGAGACAGGGCGTTATGCTTATGCCTCTGAGAACAATGTTATACTCGCTGTTATTTTTCTTCAAATCTTCCATCTGAAGAAACTGAAATGTCTAACATAGCTGCAAACCCTTCTGGTTTTATTCCTGATGTTGTATCTTCAAGTGAGATATTCTAGATGTTATATAGCATATAAATAATTATGCATGAAGTCAGCAAGGACACTGAAGTGTTACATTTTCATCATGCATTTTTCTTCATTTCCATTTCCACGCTGTTAAAATATGTTACACCACATGCCGAGTTTCTCAAGCATTTCGCCTGGGCGGCACTCAAAACTTCGTATATGCCTGTAATTGTACTAGGAGTCAAATCTTAAGGTCTGGTTTAGATTCTTTTGCATTGTCTCTGGAGAAATGGGTTCCCATAGCTAAATAATGATATTCTTTAAAATAAAATTAGCCATTCAGTATTATGACTGTGATGATGAGAGGTCAGCAGCACATTCAAGTACCCATCAAGACAGGGAAACCTACTGTGTCAATTCAGCAGCAGCAAGCGAGCAGAGTTAAATTGTAAAGGAATGGCAAATCATTATATTCACATTAAAGACATGATATGGCACTAAAATTTCCCTCACAATTTGTTCTAGACAATTATTAACCTGCTTTAATAAGAGTGCGCTTTATGAATTCGATTAGTAATACATACCATGAAAGTTCATGTACATAAAAGTTCATAATATAGGCTTCTTAATGATATAATGGATCTGGGAATTGTTCCTACTAGGCCAAAATTCAGATTATCCAGTCATACATCTCCATCTAATGTTAATGATTGAGCAGATATAATAATTTCGTTACTATGAAAAAAGAGAGGTCTATCCCTTATCCTGCTCCAACTGTCTACTCCTTTCCTGACTGTAGTCGCCTCCTCCCTCCTGCATCTGTGCTTGCACCCATTTCATCCTGTGACAACTCAGTTTAATTCACCATCTTAAAAAAGATCTGGCATAAAATCTGAAGTGTTTTGCTGGGCTAATGAGTTGTATCTGTTCTGTGAAGGTCTGATGAATGCCAAAGTAGGCAGGAGTAAGATTAGGAAGATTTAAAAACCCTTCTCTTCCTCCTCAATGAATAGCTAGATTTGTTCAGTTGCTTTTTCACATCAGAAAATCCCACCACAGGTATCTCACCTAAGAATGGTTTGAGGTGTTTCAGAGAACAAGAATTAGATCCCTGGGTGCTTTACACAGCCAATACAGAGAAATGCAGCACGTGTACACAGTCAGAGTGTGAACTGGACCAGACTCCCGTCTGACTGGTGCATGTATTTTCTGTCCTGCATAGCAAGACAGACTCAGCTTCTCTGCATTCAAACTGCAAAGGCAATTAAGAAATCCAATGTAGATAGTTAGAATGCAATTTGTATGTGTGTGATAATTTCTGTTAGGCTGCTTCTGCGAATTCCAGGTACTTTACCAAACTACTAAGTGATTCTCGAAGGCTGCTGATTGTATAACAGGGAAAAGACAGATACAGAGGGCTGGAAAAAGTCATCCCCAATAACAGAAGAAAAATGCTGCGGAAAGCAGTTTAAGAATTACAGTTCAGTCCATGCTAGTGTTTTCTTAATGATTGCTACAAGCTCATGATTTAGTGTCACCAGTGCCTTTTATATGGATATATGGCCACATATGTGTACATCATGGGTTGGCTGATTTTCAGCTACCTGCCAACAGTAAATTATGTCAAACCCTTAAGAGACTGTGGATATTGTTTAGTTGTTCACATCACACCATTTTCATAGAGAAAATTGAGTATTTCTAGGGCTGAAAGTGAAATTCCATGTTTCTTTCTTCAGTGGCAGTGCAGGTTTAAGCAATTTCCGCTCTCAGCCCTTCCTTCCCGTCTCCACTCCACCACCTACATTGTGCCAGCACAGCTGTTTGTGCAGCCTGTGGTGAAAATGGGAACCATCTGAGGAATCCTGGGGCGGCAGAGAGGAATCAAAATCAAAAGGAAACTTATAACAACGTGTGAATTAAGATGTATGAGAAACTGATCTTGCACTGGGACATCTATCTAGGTATATGAAGTCGTTGTTAAGATGACCCCTGAGGATCTCAGGTTTGGGGAAGATTTTACGATTTCTTATGAAATTTCAAAATGTGTCTCAAGAACCCTCTTATTTCTCTAATTCAAAAGCTCCTTCTTTATCTAGCGACCTTGTTTTTAGCCATTTATCACTTGTAAGTCTCTTTATGGAATAATCTTAAACTTACTTGAAAATAAATCTCGAGGAGTAAAGATAGATCCTTACGTGTCACCTATTCCATCCCTCTTTTGTTCTTCTCTCAGGAAGACAGTTGAATTGTTGCTGGACATATGTTTATGTATAGGTATATGTATTTGTGTTGATACATGCGTAGGTATAGAGAATGCATGTATATGTGGCTTGCAATATTTTTGCAAGCCACTCTATTTTTTATGTCAGGTAAGCAGTTTGTCTTTTATGATTTTGCTGCCTAAGGGAGAGCAGAACATTCATGTTATCATACAGCATGCACGTTATTGAACATGTTTTTTATCCAAAATATTTTATACTTGAAAGGAGTTGAACATTCAATTTCTGTGAAGATCCACAGACATTAATATCTCACCTATCTGATTTGGCAGTCTCTTCAGAGTGCCTCAGTTTCTCCTTTTTTGACAACCAGGGGTTCTGTGACATTTAAGTGTGACACCAAATGTTGCCCTTTTATGGATCTATAATTTTGGAACACTTCACTGTCCAGATGCATTGCATATGGGAGGGTGGGTATCTGGTTTCCATTCCAGGGACCAGGCAGTAAAATGCATATCTTTTAGGTGCTTTGAGTCTTTGGTTAATTTCAAGTCTGTGAGTAATGGCTGGGACTATTCATATCCTTGACACTAGGAAATGCTCAGGAGATTTACTACAATGTTAAATCACAGTAACCCAGTGGTCTTCAACCCAGAGCTTTTAGTCACAAACTCTCATTTTTCTTCACCTCATATCCCCATATATTGAGTTTTCTGTGCTTTTAAGTAATTATTTTTCTCCTTAAACCTTAAATTCATGGCAAAATTTATCTGTTATTTTACTCTGATAGTATTGTCTTCAAATGAGACAACTGAAATTAAATAATTTTGGAAGGCTGAATTTCTTTAACATCTTTCCCCAGACCATCTCAAAATGCTTTATGAAAAATAACCTAGCTTTTCAGTATGTCAAAGGCATTTGAATACTTAAAGGGAAATTGATCCTGACACAGCTCAAGTCTTTCTTCCCAGCCTAACATTCTCTTGTCCTGATTCATTCCTCCACTCCCCCTCTCCTCTTACGCTAACAGAACTTCAACAACCATTGATTCATACCTTTCTTTAATAGCTGTATCTAACTGTACACTATTTCTCTAAAGGCTTGATTACACCATACTTCACATAGCCATTAAAAACTGTTTTCTTTTTGAAGTCCTTTATTATTTTTTTCTGTACCTATTTATTCCTTATTCCACCTACTACCTATTCAATTTACACTTTGTCATTCATTGAGTGAGTCTTATTTCTGCAGTATCTTTTTCCTTATTCCTTCTTTTAATGAGCTCCATTTAAGTCTCACCTCTTTTCACCACTGTTTTAACATTTTTCTTAATTTTTTAATTTCTATTTTTTGGATGGCAAACCTGACTCCTTCTTTGCATGTATTTCATTTTTACTTGAATCAAAAATCTGAAAATCAACTAGACTTGCTTTGAACCAAGTTTCTGTTTTCTTTTCATACCATTTTTCTTTTTGCTAATCACTTCTACTTTTGGTTAAGAGAGTATCTCTTATCCTCGTACTTCTAGTGATGGAGAACACATTCTTCTTTTTCCTTCTGCTGAATATGGACTGGACATGAGAGATCCAGGGCCCATTTCAAAAGCAGAAAAAGATATGGGACTGAATAAAAAAAGAGAATGTCTACATCTATTTGTTTTTTCACTGAATATATTCTTCATCTTAACACTGTAATTTAAAGACTATGGCATGGGATCTCTCATTGCCATTCTGTGCACTATGTTGGGAAGAAATCAACAATGACATGTATTGATGCTGTTTTGAGGCAAGACTCTTGGTTAATATTTTCACTCATTTACTGCTAAGTAACAAGGAATACAGTACAGACGTAAGACATAGTTGTTCTGTCAGACTGAGTGAGTAATGTTTGATAGTCTCTTTACCAAAAGGGTTCAACGGCTGCCCAAGGCATGTTTTATTAGCCATACTACTTTTAACACACTAGCAGATATCAAAGCAGTCGCTTTCTTCAGACGCACAGTCACAGGCTGTCCCTTCTCTGTGGTCCTTGCTGTCCACTCAACTTTCATCTACTTCATTGCAACTTTCAACATTTAATGATGATAGCAGAGAGAAGCACTGAAGTTTTTAATATTTATTATTAGTGTTAGTAATCCTATTATAGCCTGAGATTCTTTTATTCCATTAATTAATTTGCCAACTAATTAATTCTCTTATTTCAGGAATAAGAATGGCAAGTAACAGGATACTTGGGAAAAAAGTGTTAAAAAATCACTGATTTCAAAATATTGATTCAAGAAGTTGCTGTTTGCTCTCAAGACCCCAAAGTGTATTACTTGGCACTGGGATATCGACAGCGTGTTGTAGCTTTTCCTAGTGTTCAAGATTTGTTGTGTCTTTCTTCACTAGAGTATAAAAAAATTAAATAATCGATGACAGTGGCTGAAGGTACAGAAGATTATTAAAGTTCTGAGTTTTAGCAAGACCATGGTCATTCTGAAGAGTCCTCTGTCTTGGTAGAGAATAAAAATACAGCGCTCTCTCCTTTTAAAAACCGTTGAACAGGCTATTTCACCAACACACATGAAATATGAGCACCATCTAGTGGCAAAGGAAGTAACTCACATCTTGGATATCTGACTTCCTCTTCTTTTTCCTGAAACCACTGAATCTAAGCAGGCATTTTTTAAAACTGGCCTAACTACATTTCTGCTAATGTCTCAAAGACGTTGTAGCAGCAGGAATTACACTGCGTCTCAGCTGATCAGTGTTAGTCTTTCATGTTGGGAACACAGTTAAGTGTGTTAAGTATCTAAAATCCTTTTGCAAACACACTCTGTTACTGCTATCAAAACCACAACTGATTTCTCCCAACTGTGACAAGATCACTGTTCCCCTTACACCAGTATGAGGAGTCATCAGCTAACATGTATCTGCTGCTCCCTCAGAACAGGGTTATTATGACTGTTCAACTTCTTTTATTTACTTTTTTTTTCCTTTTTCATTCTCATCTCCTTTCTTCTTTGTTCTCTTTTTTTCTTCTCTGCACGATACTCCGCAAGGTGTCAATACAATTTTGATACATCGGAGAAGACTAAAAACAGGCAACAAGATTGTATAATATGTCCTGCACTTCACTGAATTTGAGAACATCTATTGAAGAGTATGGAGATAATGACATGGCCTTCGCTTGTGTGATACTGATGCTGACTGATTTTGTTATCTTTCTTTGGGGAAATCAGATCTCACAAAGCATATTGGTTTCAGAAACCTTAGGCCTTCTGCGATAAATTATATTGGAAATGTATTTTCACTTTCCACATGGATGATTTTGTTCTCAGGGCATTTCTGGTAGTGTAAGACACAAATAGCATTTTCTTTAATTTTAAGCATGACTGCCTTTTCCAATGATCTTTTCCTTTTAAAAAAAAAGGGCAAATTAATTGTGGTTATGACTGACATGACACAGTGACATTCTGGCTTTTAAGTAGATAAATATTTGAAACCTCTCTCTCCTGCTTTATATTCTTTTATTTCTTTTATTCCGTAAGGACAGGAAGTTATCAACTTGCTCCCAAAGTTGAAGTATGAAAGCAGTGTGAATTCCCTTGGTTTTAACAGCAACTGTACATACCATTTCCTAATTTGCTTCAACGGCTCTTTCATTAAAATCTGAGAACTTGGATGTTACACTTTACAGCAATTATTTTTCATGTTTTTTAACCTCCAAATCTCGCTAATTTTTTGGACCAGCCCTGCTTCTTTTGGCAGAATAGGCAGTGCCTTCATTTTCAGCCCGTCAGACTAAACCAGGCTACAGAAACTTCTGCACTTCAGGGTGTTCAGTCACAGCTGAGATCAAACTAGGAATCCAACATTCAGCAGCAGTCAGGACATGACATTCCGAGCTTTCTCAAGCCTCAGAAGTTTCACAAAGCTGAGGTGAAAAGTGCTAATTGGAGTTATTGAATAGCAACCAACTGAGAAGCAGTGGCTTAAATGAGTGGAAAAATCTAAATACTTGTTAGAAGTGTTCAAGGAGACAGGGAAAAGGGTAGAAATAAGACATATATTCCCCAGCAGAATAACCTTCAGCAGTCTGTTTAAGTAGTATTAAGTCCCCTTCGTGATGCTTCCAACATAAGTAGATATTGCACTTCAATAGTAGCATCTTGCTCATGTTCTTTTTAGCAGGTCTTGTTATAGCAGCAAATATTTGGCCATCACTTCACACTTACAGCTAGGGTCTGCAACTAAAAGCACACGACTCTACAGGCAAGAAGTCAGTAAAAACAGACCCTTCTGCACCCTGTGGACTGGGCACAGAGGGGATGTATGACAACTACCGTGAGCAGTCACTTACTTCAGAAGCCTGATGCGATACGATGGTGAAAGTCTGCTGCTGCCTCGCAACAGCAGGAATATTTTGTATACGCTTCCTCTGTATCTCCAACACTGATCGATTATATATGTAACGTAACCTGCTCAAGTCACATCAGCTCTCTCCTATACATTCCAATATGTGCATTTTAGAGATCTCTCTATTGTATGTACACAACTTCTAACAAATGTATGGTAAGTCTTGCAATTAAATATAGCTTTCACTCAATTAGTGCTTCTAGTTCAATTTTCTGATGATTGGAAAAACCTTCAAAAACTCTCAGATTTGAAAACTATCTGGGATTATCCTCCCAAAGACAAAAGCGATATCGCTAAGGAATGTTATCAGGTTGCAAAGATATTTGGATTTGTGTAAGATTTTGCTCCTTTTCATTTGTTGGCACAGCTTTTCCACATTGGCATGTTTAAAGCTGTACTCTTGAAGTACACAGCTACAGTATGTTTTATTTAGACCACGACTGTTCCCGGGGTGGACAAGCAGAAGACACTTGCCTCGTGGGCCACCACCACCAGCATCCCAAATCAGCCTTCACAATTTTTCTTCCCACATCAAAGGGCAAGAGGTGGGCAACGAATGATAGTCAGAATTATGTAAGGGATCCGTTTCAGGTTTTGGCCTCTGAAACAGAGTTAAACTGGAGTGATAGAGAGTAGGACAGTGAGACATCCATATCTGGTTATGATTCTGAGACTTTACCTCAAATTAATTTGAGGTAGGACAGGAGAGAATCATAAAAGTGAGAAAACTCAGTTTATAATAAGGTGTAAGTACACAGTTACAGTAAGTGTATCAGGAAATAACAGAGAAATACCTTGTCAATCTCTTTATTCAGAGGTTAAAATGTAATGCCATACAGTTCTTAACAAGTACTGACTGAAAAAAATTATCTGCATAAAACAGAAGCAAAACTGAAGGAGACTAATTAGAAAAGCCATCTTGCTTCAACTTTTGAAATGATTACATACAGAATAATATACATATTTACATTACAAGTATATTATATAAATATAATATATATGTAATCTTGTAACCACAATAAATATCAAGAAGGTCTTCTTAGGCACACAGCATAGAAAAAAATGCAGAATCTGCACAATCCTTAAGATTCTTGGAGTGACTCACTCTTACATTGTTTTCACACTGAAAAAGCAAATATTTTACACAAAATATACAGCCACAGTTTATGCAGTCCCCAGTGAGCAGGGAATCTTTCCTTGCCTTCCTTTAAGTCTACTCCTTGATTTTCTAATCCTATTGCTCTATACAGCTATTACATAAGAAAATAGTTCGCAGGTTTGCTTTTTACTCAGCTAATAGCCTAAGTAATTATTAGTGCTAACAAAATAAGTACAGCATATCTACATAACGTATATACAAGTGTTTGCACAAACATGGGTTTGGTGAGCTCCTTCTGAGCTCACTTTTAATACTGGGGAGTTTACTTGAAAGCAGAAAAAAAAAAAAGGGGTTTCAGTGACATTACTTCAGAAATATTTTATCATTGAAGTGAGACCTGGGCTTCAGACATAGAAAGATTTAAATTTAGAAATTAATAAAAAAATCAAATTCTTAGCTATGCTGGCAGATGCAGGCTGCCTTTGATTTTGAATGTGTTCCCTTCAGTGCAAATGAAAACCCAGAGAATTAATCTAAAGGGAGTTTTCTCAACCTGTATGTACAGTCATGACATTTTAAAGACTGTTGCTATGGAGCACCTGAGATCGCACCCTACAAAGTGGAGCCGACCACTTCTCGTAGGAGAGCTATGACCAGTGAGGAGAAACAAATATCTTTTTTTTTTCTGCAGTTACAAATCAGACTCCGGCATATCAGGCATATCTGCCATCAGGTACCCAATACCATAACGTCCATTTGGAGCAGTGTCCAAAGTTGGTGACCCAGTCTGTTTTCGATAAATGTTTTTGCCAAAATTTGGAGACGGCACTTCACTCGGACTCTTCCCATGAATCAGACTTGTATTGTCTCCTTCCAGGTTGACAGGTTCCTTTATTATTCGGCCTCTTTTGTAGGACACTGATGCCAAACTACCAGAGCTGTCATCAATAAGGTTGCAACGACGCACCATAAAGACTATGGGGACTGGCAGTATAGCCAACACCATCAGAGATATACAGACTATCATTCCCCATGTTGGGTAGCTGTGGAACTCTTCCGTAGCCTGAACAATTCAAGGAAAAAATTATTAATACATCTTTACTTAAAAAAAGCAAACCTGCAGTCCTCACTGAGAACCACAGTTTTCAAACACGTACTCATCTTTTTGTCACCCTACACCCACAATGTGGGCACCACTACTGATCTCATATTTCGTCTCCAGTCATGGAGATGTAAGATTTTTATTCCTCTCCCAGCAAGAAGGATCAAAAACAGTATCCCATAGTTTTTGAGATGCTCAGAGCACTCTAGCAGAACCCAAACCAAGATTTTCACATTAGGCTTTCTGCTACGTTTTTCTGTAGTTATTCCCTGATCCTTTAAAGGATGTTCAGTACAGACAAATGTGCCTGGAAAATAAATCCTTGTTCTGTAGGTGAATAGCTTGGTCTAGACATGGACTGTCTCAGATGACCCAGCGGAGTTGTTCCACTTTGTATAAACTTAAATGTAAACTACAACAAACTTACTAGGGCGGTGACTGCACCCCACACCTCTACTGCACCCAGGAGTCAGTGGCCAGCAGACTCAGTCTGCCTGGTAGCTCAATTAACATTTAATTTTATAGATGGAAAGAAATGGTATGTTGAATATTTTCAGGTATTTCTCTTTCTAATTTTTGAGGGTAAGAATCAAAAATCAGAGTACTTTTCTAAGAATCCTGAGAAAGTAGCAGTGGTTATCTGTATTAAAACCAACATCTTTTATTAGTACTTTATCTGTCTTTGCTGTTAATTTTTTCCCCACTAGCTAATGTGGACAATTGTCCATTCAGAAGGGTCCTTGAGTTTCACTTCTCTTACATTTTACTCCCCCTGTATTTTGTATGACAAGACTGCCAAAACAGTTGAGGGCTAAAGCCAGCGTAACTCTAAGGAGTTACCTTAACTGAATCTCTTTTGGAACCAGCACACAGCACTGACTCTGCTGTTCACACAGACAAATTTTTTTAAAAATCAAACATTCTTATCAGCAACAGGTCTTAATGCAGCCGTTACCTACAATGTGATGTGTGTTACCAAAGCAGACAATTTATGAGACGTCTAATCTCAATATTTAATTCCACATAAAAAATTGATGTGATATCTAAAATGATTTATTCAGCATTATCACCCAACTATTTTCTGCAGTAAAATAAAATTTAATGAAAGTGAACTTCTCCCACGCTTAAGAATTTCTTCAACATACATCAAGAAACTAAAATTTACAAAAAGCATGAAAGTTCATGTCAAGCAGTTATATTTCACAGCGCAACTGCTATAAAATTTAAAAATGGTTGGTTTTACATTAATGTTACTTGAGATAAAAATAACCATGTCATTATTTATACTGACTTTGAATTTCTAATTGAAAATTTTTTGTCTTTTCATGTACTTTCGAAATACTTCAGATATAATCATTATGATGGTGATGCCATCTGTTACATACATACCATATCTTCAATCCAAGCGTTGTAACCAGGAGGACTTAATCCCATTTGGACAATGCTAGCTACCAGCAAACATAACAATACTAAAGGTGAAACATACTTCCACATGTAATAATAATACTGACTTGGAGAAAACCCAAGCATATCCTTCAGATCCTCCATAAATCTGTGAAGGGAATAAAAGTTTATTGTTAGCGAGTACACTGAGATTTCAAGTATTGTAATTGATACACAGCCCCTTATTTGAGTGAACAGACACACTGAAAAATGCATGTATAGAAATGGCTGCAGTCGAGATTAATTGACGGGATGAAATATATCGAGCTTGTATTACTAGTTCAGAACAGATGAACAGAAGGAATGGCTACACAGCAGAGTGACTTAGTAAACTGCTTGCTGGACTGTCCTGGAAAGATATTTAAACTCACCTTTCTTTTATAAGATTCTCTTTTACACTCTTCTTATATTCTCCACAGGGTTGTTTTCTGAGGCATGTGTCATTACTTTTGAGGACATATAAAACCAGCACATCTTACAGATTCTGCAAAATTAATTTCGAACCCACATATGTGCTACATTTTTAAAAAGTAACTTTATGCATAAGCTATGGTTTACATCATGTAAGTTGCTGAAATAAAACTTTGTTAAGTTTTAAATCTGCCTCTCCTTATGCCTCAAAATTGCAAGTTACGATATGAACAAAAGTCCTATTTTTGTATTCTTGACGGAGGAGTATGTGGTTCCAGAGCCAGTAGAAAAAGAGAGAATATTTTTAGAGTTAATTCTTTCGGAGTGTTCACAAGCACTGATTCTGTTTTAACTCCACTGTGGTCCTACTCCTTTTTGCAATGTGTCTCAGAAAAGCTCTTATAACAATATGTTTTCAAAGCTGTTGCACATGTGAAGGTAGTGTTCTGAAGTTTTGCCATATAAACTCTCAAAAGAATTTTTGAACAGTATAGTTTGGGATATTCTGCCTTTTGTTTATACTGTAGTGAAACACACTGTTAAAAAGAAGGTGAATTTATAGTTTGTACCCTTTATGGATAGCCTTTTCTTTCTAGTATCTCTGGTTCCTCATCCAGTTAAACACAAATCATTATTTTCACTTTCATCATCTCCATCCTACTTATCTTCTTTTAAAAGCTACCAAGCTCCTTTAGCACCGATTCCAGCATAGTAGGCCTTCCTTCCAAGACTACAGGGATTCAAATGTTGTAATTTTTTCCTATCCTTTAGCTGTAATCCCTTCAGATGCAATTGGTCTAGCTCTTCTATCTGATCCCAGACAATGTGTCTAATAAGATATATACATAGATCTTCATCTATGATTATGACCCCTTGGTGCTATCACAGACAATAACAACCTGAGGTTGTAGATTCTGGCAGTTTTTGCAAATAAGACTGCTAGGCTCCTGAAGAAGGATATTCTGGAGAGACATACATCCGAACAAATATTAGGAATACTCCAGAGGGAGGTTCAGAATGAGGAATCTGGCTGTTAAATTTTCTCTATCAGAATCCCTTCTGAAAACGTGAATCAACTGCACCCTGATTTAGAAGCAAAGTATTACCACATTTTAATTATTCTGAAACACCAACTTCCTCAAAGGCATCTTGCTAACTTTTGACACATCTACCTCCCTTCACAGGGTAACTCTACCTGAGTGGACATTACCAACCTAATACCCAAGTCATTTGTTTCATTTTTTATTCTGTGTGTAAAAACATCTACATGGTGTTTTCAAGTCCATGTTATCAATTATAGGATTATATTGCGGCCCAAGTGGGAATTCTTCCTTAATGAGTAAGTAGACCAGGCACTACTTGCGTAGACAACAAACAATGTCTGGAAACCATAAAATTGAATTTTCTTATTATAGTTTTATTTCATTATGGGGAGGGACTGGCTGATTACTCAGACTGAACAAGTGAAAAGTCAAATGAAAAAACAGCCATTTTGTGTCACCCCTTGTACATGCAAAAGAATCACAGATGTTTAAATTACTTCAGCATGCTAGTATAGCATGCCCTGTTTTATCTGTGGATGGCATGAGTTATATTTGATACACGGTCTTTTATTCCTTAAAACACATTCTGGTGATTTCTGTCATAAGACACAAAAAAATTTAGAAGAATCTGACGGTCTTTTCAGCCATCACTGATAGAAGGTCACTTAACTTCATTGTCAACTATGCTGCTTCCAACTAAGTTTTGACTCTATTCTTTACTATCATTTCCTCTATTTCCTCTCTCTCAGCTAACGCAAGGAACAATTAATTGCTACAATACCCCAAGCTAAAACTAGCTCATAAACCAAAAATTCCTTCTTGCCACTGTCACTGGAGTTTGCTTTGGTCCTCTCTCAGGCTGCCTGGAATACTGAAGATCTATTCAGAATACTAATCCTCATCTGCTGTTTAGACCATGGCTATTACTTCCTGAAATCTTTCTCTCACTGTCGTATTTCTATATAATTTGATCATACTTGTGTATCCAGCCTCCTTTCTAACTCTCTAATTTCACCTCTTTTACTGCATTCTCCTCTCTTTGGATCTGCTGCAATTGCTCTTCAGGTTTCACTATACTGTCCTGATGCAGTATATCTTGCTCAAAACCGGTCTTTAAAAACAGACGAGATTCATGTCCAGATTGACCCATTTTCTACTTGTATTTATGTGTACACCACAAATGCTTTGCACAATATAATTAAAATAGTAATAATCATTATAATGAATAATGTTGATATGGACAGGGAAATACATCTCCTTGACTTACTTGTCTATTCCGTAAATTCGTGTGACTGCAATATTCTCCAAAATGACCACAATAAGCAGGGGCAGAGTAGCTGAGTAGTCATCAAACATTGTCACAAAATAATTTCCAGAGCGCTGCACAAATATCAGTCCAATAAAAAATGCTACTGAGCAGCAGATCACTGGAGTAAAGGACAGAAGTATGAGCTATAATTATAACAAAGTTCCATAGACAAAAAAAGGAAATAAAGAGAGTTCAAGACAGCAAAGATACCCTTTAATGTGTTATTTTATATACTCAAAGTTGGTAACATTTTCCTTTTTGAGGGGGTTGTCTCAATTTTAAGAACATCTATTTCCTACATAAAAATTATGAAACTAGAAGTAATTACTAGTATTGCAATATCACAACAGTTCTGATTAACTGTAAATATTTCTGATTAAACACTTAATGTGAATGCAAGGCTAAAACAAACAGAACTGATACACTAAGCATCATAAACCATGCTACTTGGTCACTAGACCACTTTCTGGAATTTAGACTTAAAAGGATCAAATTTTCAGGCTATGGTTCCAAAACCAGAAAGGTTTTCCCTAGATAATTCCATTAGGATCCATCTAAACCTACCTTTGCACCAAGCAACATTTCTGACTTTTCTTTTGTTTAGGGACAACCCAAAATATATTTCTTGAATGCTTATTTTGCCTACTAAATTCATCCAGAATGGGCCTGAATGCTTAAGTAGCCACGAAGTAAGTCACGTTTCAATAAACTGTAGAATCGGTTGTAGGCTGAGCATCAGTAAGATTGATTCTCCCATTTGACGTGCCCTTCCCCACCCCGCCCCCTGAGAAATTACGCTGAGGATACACCTAAGCAGTCTAAAATCAGGTGAAATTAATCTGGGTCAAAGTATAAAATATCCTTATAGAATATACCTATTGTATAAATCTTAACTAACCACTTACTATTGATTAAAGTAGTGAAAGGAAGACAATGACACTTATTTAAACTGTGGTATAAGATCAACCACTTTTTTCAATATTGTAGTAATTATTGTTTTAATGACCTTCAGAGAATAGAAAATTAGAATTAAAGACATCATTACTAATCAATGTGAACTCTTAACACAAGAAAACAAATTCAAAATAATGCAGATTAAATCTCTTCAACCTGAGTCTCATTCTTCACACCGAATTCTGTTACTGACTCTGAGAAAAGACCACCAGAACAGTGTGCATGTGAATTTAGAAATCCTTTTTATTCTTGTGTTCTCCCATTGTGTCTTACCATTACACCCCAAAAATATGCATCTTTAGTTGTAAACTAAGGCTCTGGTAGGTATACTCACCGTAACTTGGCATAATACTTGAACACAAAATAACTTTAAGCATATGAGTTAGTTTCCCTGAACTCAAGAGGATCTGAACTGGAACCATAGTGCAAAAAGTTGCATATGTGCTCACACTTCTGTAAAAACTGAAGATTTGTGGTTTTTAAGCAAAAACTCTAGTGCAGGCATAATCCTTGTTAAATCCCACCGAAACTACATGAAGTATAACCCAGGCATTTCAATTTTATAAGTTAATTATAAAAACATGACATCAAGCTGTAATCCTCTGAGTATAACTGTGTTTAGCAAAAATCATGCATGCATACCACTCAAAAAAATTACTAGAGAGAGGCAGTCCTTGAATATTTCTTCATTGCAATAGCTGGTAATTTTTTCAAATTTAATAACAAGGAATTACTGTAAAATGCTCCACTACTCCAGGGTAATGACTATATATCATATTATTTGCATATATGCTTAGGAAGAACACCTAATTTCTAAATGTCTCACTGCTTACTCAGTAAGAATTCAAGAGACAATAAAAATAAAAACAAAAAAACCCAAACAAGTGCTCAGGATGTAAGGATTTCTGAAAAATCAGTTGATTTATCTTTAAGAAGATATCTTAGATCTAGAAGATATCTTAGATCTAGCAAACCAAAAAAAAACCCCAAGTTTTGTGTTAAGTACTACTTATTAAGATCAGAAAGAGCAGTGCTCTGCTACATCAGAGTTAACTCTTATGAAAAACATTTTTATTTCCTTCATAGAGTTAGACAATGTTAAAGCAGCTTATGTATTTTTTATTTTTTGTCACTTCTGTCACAAGTATCAAACAGAAATCCAAATTTGTGTATAATACGTTGAGCTCCTTGCAGCTGTTCTGAAGATTTTCAGAAACCTAACTTCCACATTTTATGTTGATGCTCTATTACAAAAAGAGAAATTGCTACAAGATCATCAGAGCTACATGAACAGGCCACACCTCAAATAACTTTGGGCATTTAAATAAAATAAATTTTAAAAAGAACATCTTGCTTAAGACACTTTCCACATTCAACAATGAAAAATATGTTTCTCTAGAGAGTAACTGCACTGATTTTTAACATAATAAATATTTCATGATAAATTAAGATTTCAATTCGTTTACATAGGAATAATCTGTAGTAATTTGCAATACATTTTCATTCTTTCCTTTTCTTTTGTTTCCCCAGTACGTGGCATAGGCTGGAACAGAAAGTATTCTGGAACAGTTAAGAAGGACTGATCATAAAGAAACTTTGTAACAGACATCTTCCATTAGAATTTCAGTTTTAGCAAGATCCTGTTCTTATAGCATTCAGGAAAAGATTTTACTTGCAGGTATTAATGTGCCTGTGCATAGAAATACAGTCTGGAATACAGTGATTTACTGCTCTTGTGAAATGTCAGCACTGAAAACTTCCATGTCAAAAAGCAAGATTTCGTAGTCTCAAAAAAATTTTTAGCATACTGTTTTAGTGAGAAAAGCAGGTTTGCACAACTCACCTGTGAGAATTTCTTTCCTGACTTTGAAGGTATCAACAATGGGTGTGATGATGCCTTCGATAGTTCCAAACATACTTCCAAGTCCCAAATTTACCAACATGAGGAAGAACATGACTGACCAGAAGGGAGAAGCAGGGAAGTGGGTCATCGCTTCGGTAAAGGCAATAAAAGCCAAACCTGTTCCTTGAACTGCCTGTCAGTGAGAAGAAATGAACATGTTATTACTCATGAGCAATACTTTTTTTTTCTAGTGTGACAGTCTGATTTTGAGTTCAACCAATGTCATTTACTACATCCTGGAGTAGGAAGCTGCAATCTAATACGAGATTCTTCCAAACCTGCAAACTTAATACTATTTACTGAAATACTGGATTTGGCTAAGAATCTGTAAGTTGACTGTTATTAGCAACACACTTCTTCCTCCCTTTCATTGACAATTTTTCAAAAGAGTTATTATAAAGGACTGCTACAACATGCACTCTGTTCTCTCCAGTAAGGATATAAAGAGCTTGGTTTCTCTACCTATTTTTTAAATTTGTTTCAAATTTAAATGGCAGAAATAGTATATGAACTTTAAATGTTTAGGTCGCCCATTTGACATTTCAGCTTCAGATGCTGCTGGATCTACATCAAGGTCTCTTTAAAACTGGAAGTACCTCTGAAAAGGCTAGAAAAATAACTCTGCTTTTTAAGATCTGCCTTACTGTAAAGATTTTAAATC
Organism: Thinocorus orbignyianus; assembly: GCA_013400375.1. Taxonomy (NCBI): domain Eukaryota; kingdom Metazoa; phylum Chordata; class Aves; order Ciconiiformes; family Thinocoridae; genus Thinocorus; species Thinocorus orbignyianus. Next base: position 91,464 of record VXBW01007709.1, read on the forward strand.
AGGATTATATTCATTAAGCAATTATATAGTAAGTAAAAAAATAACTTTTTTACTTTTTTAGATTAGAAGATGTCGCTTTGAGATGTTGAATAGGTAAACCTCTGTTTAGTCTTTGAAAAAAATCTTCATGCGCAACTCTCCTGAAAACCAGAACTTTAAAACCTCCCAAAGAGAGCAATATAATGATCAAAATACATGATAAATCAGTAAAGATGGGTTTTGATTTATTTAGATGTTGGACCCAAAAGCCCTCAGGTTAGCTGGAATGCAACTCTGCACAGAACCATGTTTTCATATGGATGTCTATAGGTGTGCAGCTCATAGGCACACTGGTACTCTGTGTGAGTATACTTCACATTTTATTTCAGGCTTATAAATATTCATCTGTTCATAGTCTCTGCATTAAAGACTTACTTATGACTCTCACCTTGTTAAGTTCATCTTCAATTTGACAAGATTTCAGACCAAGAGAATCAAACTCTTCTTCTTTAACTTTCTGAATAATATCATAAACTAAATTGTAATCTTCTGCTGTAATGCTTGAGAAATTGATATGATGTGGGATCATATCCTGACTCAGATTGCCTATTTTCAAAAGTTTTAAAATCTTCTCTGAATTTCTGTAAAACACAAAAAAAATAAAAAAGAGAAATCAAACTCAGTGATCTGTGTTAATTCATAAATGAAATATACCATAAAAATAATAAAAGAAGAAATGGATATTCGTACTGGATAACGCATTTTTCATTTATGATATTGGCTTTGAAGCCCAGAACTGCAAACACCACCAAAGTTGCCAGCACAGAAGTGAAAAAATTGATGAAGGACACCAGTACAGCATCAAAATGGCAGTTGTTGTCTCTCTTGTTGTAGCTTGAAAAGGCAATGACTCCACCAAATCCAAGCCCTAAGGCAAAGAACACCTGAGTAGCAGCTTCTCTCCAGACCTTGGGCTCCAGCATTATTTCAAGCTGTTTGAAATTAGATATAATATATGTCAGCTATAAAATGCACTTCTATTATATTAAAGACAATAGAAAAATAAATAAATAAATAAAAACCCAAACAGGAAAACAAGCTATAATCATGAAATGCTAAATATATTTTCATTATGATATAATGAAAGCTGAATGTGACATCTAAAGTTCAGTGAACTTATGGTTCAGAATTTCTATTCATTTTATATGATATAATCCTTAAAGAGAAACTTACTATAGAGTATGTTCCCAACAATAAGACACTACTGGAGGTATACAATCATCAAAATAGTAGCTACTTAAATTGATAAATAAGAGACAACATCCATCTTTTTCCTTTCTTTAACAGCATTTACTTTTTGTTATTTTCACAGTGTATGTATTGACAGTTGTTAGAATCAACATTTATTTTGGGATGATCAATCCTCTTGTAAGTGCAATAAATATGTTGAAAGTTGCTTTGTTGCTACTTTTCCAAAAAAAAACCCAAAACAAGTGACTATGAGATATGCATACTTATATGGAATTCTACTACATGCAAATATGTAAAGCAAAATGCAACATATGAAATAAACGCTGGCCACTCACTCTGTATAGTCCATGAGTCAAATCTCCCTTAAACCAGATGCCTTGAACTTACCCTAAGTTAAATGGGTCATGTGTTTGAGGGATAACTTAGCCTCTTATAAAAAAAATTGAACTGTGTTGCTCAGATGACCATATTTCAAAAAATACAAAGTTATGAGTCATCATCTCTCTATCTCACATTCTTCTAGATACTGTATCATAAGGAAGAAATACATGTGAGATTTAAAAATTAGATTTTTGATATAAAGTCAAAAAGATTTTAGGGAGAGACATTTGAAATAGAATAGCATTGTTTCTGTTTTATGATATGAACACAGTTCTAATCAACTAGAACAGAGAAGGATAGTCTTACTATGCCTTTAGAGACTTGGCAGGCCAGTATGTTTTGAATTCCTACGCCAATATAAAATTCTTTAAACTGAAGCTTTGATTTAAATAGCTTTCTAAAAAGCAAACTCTTTTCTTCACTTTTGCTTCTATGCAGAAAGAAAACACAAAAAGTATGTAGCTCATTCAGGGCCCTATCCATTTAACAGTGAAAGACCTTAAGTCTGTGCATGTGATGATTTTTTTTTTAATGCTAGGCTTACTAGAAAGCATCAGCATAGATACAAGCATCATTAGAATAACTGTCTTACTCTGAGGAAAAAAAGATCTGTTTTTTTTATTGTAACATTTTGAAAATTTTTCCAGTTTCTCATAAAAACAGAATACTTATGATAGGTAGCAGATACCTCATTTTTTCATTTATAGCTAAAATAAAATATATTTGGAAGAAGAAAAAAATGTTTATGCCAATAAACTTGTTCCTGACTTACAATTTTTGTTGTAATTACAACACACAAGTAGCTACTGCACATAGTTCAATCTGCCTGAATCACAAAGTCATGTTAGAGCTTTTCCACTAGAGGGAGCTCGAGGAATAGTCTTAATTTTACCAAATCCATAAATGCTTGAGGTATCGACATAATTCTCTCTTTCTGTTAATATACCAGTTGATATCATCAAAGGTAGTACATTCTTAGATATACATTTTGCAGCATTTCAAAATAAACTTGCAATTGATTTGCTATTATATTTCCTGTGAAATTTTGGGGAGGTCTGTATTTAAGCTTCATGTAGTCCTACTGTTTCGTTTCAGTAGTTGACTTCAATGGGCTTTTCCTATAGCTGTCTTTAGGTTCACTAAGGTAGTTACTTAGAATTTCTACTTCCTCCATCATCCACACCAAGAAGAGAAATTCTCCCCTGTGATCTCACACCTGCACCAATGTGTGCCTGTCCTTGGCTGTACTGACACAACTCTTCCATGGGACTGTGTTGTGGCTGTCTGTGGTAAAACTGTGGTCATTTCTTGAACTAATCAAGGCTGAGAAGTTTCCCCCTCCCTTCTCCTGTCTATCCACCTGGACTATTTTCAACTTAGAGCAGTATAGCAGTCCTTTTCACAGCCTGCCTGCCCAAATAAACTATTAGCACAATGGAGCATATGGAAACCACAGGTGAGGGAGTCTGAATTCCCTCAGGTAGTCCAAATTAGTGCTCAAGTACGGAAACCATCAGAGACTATGAAGAAAATACTTTTGAAGGTTTATATTGACATATACTGTATGCGACATACAGGCCCCGTAACCTCAAATTTAAACAACTTAAATTTTGAGACACAAAACTGGAAACTGGTACAAGAAATGGAAAATAATTTTCCTTCAAGATAATTTATCTGAACCTTTGAAACAACTGTATAATTAAGTTAAAATGTAACTATAAAGTAAGTATCAGCTGCAACTCACTTTAGATCTAGCTCATGAAAGATGAAAAAGTGAAGAGGTGCTGGTATTCAAGGGGAGTTTCAGTGTTTATGTTCCCTCAGTCCCTAGTGGTACTTCTCTAGTTAAAGAGGATTAACACAGTGAATGAGAACCTAAACTATAACTTCAAGAGGTCTATATTCCTTCTCTGCTATAGACTTCCTCTTCACCAGTAAGCACTACATTTCTCGGTTCCTCAGATTTCCCAGATTTGCCTGACCAGCCTGCAAGCTCCTGCAGAACCTCAGCTCTCTTAAAGCAGTGATAGTGAGTGAAGCACAGCACAACTGTGTATCACAATGCAAGAAATAAAAATGTGATAGCTAACAAAAGTCATTTTTATGGGATGACAGTTCTCCACAGACTCAGAACACCTGGAATCAAAACAACTGACAACACCCTGTCATCTGGCGTTAGCCACCACGTTCATTGATTTTAATCTTCTTATTTGGCTTTCACTTTTGAAAAATCAGTCCTGTTCTGCCCAACTGTATTGTGAAATGGACTTTTTGGGAAGTCCATTTTATAATACAGTATGAAGCCCAGAATCATGCATTCATGAGTATGTCTCTGACTACTGAAACACGCTGTTCCTGTAACATAGGTACAAGATTTTGAGATTAATTTCATAGAATTTAGATCTTCCGGCTAAACAATGATTCATAACATCCTTCTCACCTCTGTAGTTATAAAATCAGTTCTGTAAGACACATTCCTGGTAAAAATTTCGGCAGTAAAAAACCGCATGTTGCTGCTATCTTAGCATGACAACCACAAGAAATATGGTAAGGAAAGCTGAGTGGTGAGTATTTACATTATTTTAACACTAAAAGACAGGTCTCAAGTACTTTGGGCTACTATGGAAACAGAATTACTTTGCTTCTAAAAAGGAGCAAATTTGTTCTCTTTCAAAAGGGACAAGTTAATTATGCAAAGCCATGATAACATTCAAGGTAAGGCATTTCACCGTGACTAAGCATTTCAATCCTACAGAATGGCAAGAGATTCACTTCTCTTCTCAGTACTTGTAGCTTTCTAAACAGCCTGAATCCTGTAAATAGCACTGTCAGGTGCTTTGCTTTGTAAAGGCATCTAACTCTGGGAATCCTTCAGCTAAGGGAGGTAACTCTACATGGACTCTTGGAACATTTAGAGCCTTTGGACCTTAGGGCTTGGTATTATGCCACTGAGGTCAACACCGATTTTGCAATTTAACCAAACAGAAATATGGCCGAGCGTTCTATGAAGACAGCAAGCTTAAATGAGAGCGTTCATAGATGGTCAAATTGCCACTGAAACTTTAATACACTGCAAACAGATATTAAGCACATACCTTAGGTGTGAACATGTGACGAATTCCGTCCACTGACCCATTAAGGAGCAGTCCTCTGATCAGAAAGCATAAAAGTACCACATAAGGAAAAAGGGAACTAAAATACATGATCTGAAAAACATTAAGAAGAAATTTAACATGACCTCAATGGACTTTACTTTCACTAGGTTCATTTATGACTCAGTATCTTTTGGATATATGACTGAATTGATAATCATTTGCTCTAAGAAATATGCAGAGCATTTCCCCACTTCCCATTCCCCTTGTCTCTGCAGAAGAAAGCAAAATCACATGACTGCAAAATAAATTCTGTACTGTACTAAAACAATACAATTGCCATTTTGTCAACTAACAAACTCCTGAACTTCCTGGGAAATTCAGTACGGATTCAATGAGATGACGATGGTAAGGACAGAAGGAGATTGTTTTAGAAATACTTCACTTTAGAAATGCCCAGTTTTCAAGTACAAAGTATGGTAAGGACAAGCAGCATGAACAGAAACTTATTCTGCATACAGGAAAGAAGACAAGAGTTAATGGAAAGTACATAACCGATGGATTCAAATCACTAAGTACTGCTTACTGCCAAAATAAAAGAAGACAGTAATCAAATATGATTTTTTTTCTCTGCCATTGAGAAGGAAATCTATTCTCTATGTTCATGTTTAGTAAAATTATTCTCTTGCTAAACTTCCAAATTGTTTCTTTAACTAAAATACACTAAAGAGGTCACAGAAATTTCCATCCCTGTGCCAAAATTTTTGATAGCACAGAATTTTGCTATTAGAACAGATTATTATTCATCTGAAAATCCCACTGAGATCAACAGACCTCACAAATCATTCAGTAGCCAATCCAGCTGGCCGCATGGAAAGAAGACAAAGTAGCATACTCAGATGCAAAGGGATGGTTAGTCATTAGTCAAAAGAAACAATCCAGAATCCTGAAAAGCAACTGTGTTAATGGCAGAAGCGTGGATGCTAATGAAAGTGGACAATAAAAGCCAATGACAGTAACAATAAAAAGAAAAATGGCAAGGCATTTTAAGGACCTGGGTGCACTGCAATCATATGTGAATATACATGGAAACATAATTCCTCAGACATTCAGAAATACACACACTTAAGCTGCATAATAAAGCTGAGGTATAGATACTTGCAACTGTTACATTGGTAAGAACAGAAATTATTATTCTTCAGATATCAATTCCCGCTAAATTACTACAATTCCCACTAAAACTACTATGATTTTAATGCTTAACTACCAACATTCCTCTACGTGAGATTATACAAATCCTGAGGCGAGTCACAGCTTCTAACCTGCTCCTGCAGATTTCACGAGAGAGTAAACAGAGACTGTGGTGAAGAAAGATGTGAAATGTTCAAAGTAAAACACTGTCATTGAGGTGAAGTCTACTCACTTTGCCTGAAGACTGAATGCCTTTGATCATGGCCAGGCATACCATGACCCAAGCAGCCAGCAAGCAGATAGTCATCTTCCAATTTAAACCCCCGCTCTCCGACAGAGAGCTGGAAATATTCAGTGCTTCCCTGTACCAGTAGTAAGTGGTTGCAGAACTTTTTTCACACTCCGGCTCTACAACTGTCAAAAGATGTTAGTGAATAAAGAATGGGTGCAGGCCAGAAATATTTTCCCAACATTTCATAACAAAGTTCTACCAATTCTCCACATTTGCAATTGTGCTGTCATCATTTACTGAGAAACTAAACTTACAAAGAGTCTTAAAACATCCTTTAAAAGAAAAAGTGACTGCTATCAGTGTGAGTTCTGGACACATCTTTTAAAAACATCCTTTTGGGATAATGCATTCCTCTGCACACGGTCAATCCGAGTCCCAGGTGGAATTTATTTTTCACTTAAGTACTAAATAGTAGGCATGCCTAGATGAAGGCGATGTTCCATTTATCACACATAAGGCTAGATTACCTTCATATGATACTGTGATTTATATACTATGAAAAGTATTTCTCTAAATTTAACATGATTTTGAAAATATATCAAAAAAAAAGTATCAATTGTTTCTGCATGGATATGACACTTAAATTAACAGGCACTTGATTACTGCTATAAACAATAAAATAATAGCATAACGGTACCACAGAGGTGGGAAAAGAGAGAAATGGCTCCTATACAGCTATGTTAAATCAAAGTTACTGTATGTATTCCAGAAGTGATTTTTTGATTGCAGTGTAACTGCTTTACTCATATTACCAACCAGTTTATACAATTCTGTGCATCTAGACATATAACACATGCAAATAGAAATAATTCGAGGAAAATATTTATGTAATGGCTTTATAAATTATTTGTATTGAAACCAATCATAGCTCTAAGTTAGGTCCTGAGTCAAGGTTAAATAATGAAAAGGAAAAAATATACTCATTTTAAGAAACCTAACACAGGTGTCAGGTCTTTACGGAAATAAACTGATAAAAATAACAGGATGTTATCAAATATAATACTTCCTTGTGTTTAAGCTTAGTTAGACAACCTCTGCCTAAGTTAGACTGGTGCACTATATCTTAATGTTTATGCAGGATAAGAGTACGTAAGCAGACAAACACTGTGGTTCGATTAATGGACTTGTGAAATAAAGTCAATTTGACTATGTGCCAACATTCATATACACTGATTGTTTCAAACAACTGAAGCAAGCAACTCTGGCAAAGACACTATAAAAATGTACAACTTTTCAAATGTCTCTGGTTACATTCTTTACTAAAAGGGTAAAAAACCCACAAAAGGCAATTAAAGAAAATTTAAGATCTGAAATAAAAAGAAATGCAAAGAAGTGTTTCCTATTTCAAAAGCAAAAATAATTCTAAGTGTGTAACTATTACAAGATAACCAAAAACAAGTCATAAGGAGCTTTTAATGTTGTACGATATGTCCATTTGAGAGCAACTCATAATAGCAACAAACCAATGAACAATTCTCTAATTTCTATTGGTTTACAAAGCAAACAATGCATTTATTACATGCATTTCATTAATGTTTACAAATTTCCATTTTCTGCTTTGTTAGCAATACAAAACTTTTTGCTTTGTAGCCAGAAATATCCTACTAATTGAAATGTAGACATATTCTTCTTCCACCTTTGCTTTTCACCAAGAAAGCATAAAAAGCAGTATCAAAATCAGAAATTCCTTTTCTTTTTCATGCAACACACTAAATAGCACTCTCCTACTTTCATTACGCTTCCAAATGCTGTTGCCAGTAATGTCGTTCTCCAAATAGAGTATATTTATCTGAGATCAGTTTTCTTTGTTGTATTGTTGTATTTTTTGCCAGGCAAATCTTTTAGTTGTGTTTTTGCTTGATAATGTCAAACTTTGTACATTTCATATGATTTTTAATAACCTCAATATAGACTTACAGGTATGAGATGCATTTTTAACTAAAGGACATTGGTCCCATGGTAATGGATGCTGAAAAGACTGGGAAAAGTAAAACAGACTCCATCCAATAATAACATTGTAGTACAGGGCCACAAAGAAACATACCTATGATAAAAAGAGACATATCAAAAAAGTTACATTTATTAATTACATTTTAAAAAGAAAAAAATCCCAAACCTTCTGCATATTTCTGCATATTAGTCACTAAACCTAATTTTAACTATAATAAGTCAGGATAAGAACCAAATGGCTTGCCCCATTAAAGTACCTGGTATTTTCTGAATTTCCATTTTTCTCTGTGTTTATCATGAAACATCTATATTTTTATAGGCTTTTTTCCTCCGGAAGACTACTCTCTTGCCTACTTCCTAACTTCAAAAGAACCACAAAATACAAGTTGACTGGTTTCACAGACACATCTGTATGAATATCTTCTAATGTACTGATTTCAGTTGTCAGATCTTCCAAAACGTTGTCAACTGACCTTGAATCCCAGCTATAAATCAGTGGCCTCTTCCTGCAGCAAGCCAGTAATTCTAAAACATACCAACTGAAAACAAACTACATAATCCATGTTGAAAACTTACTACACAGCTCGCAAATCCAATTCCTCCAAGTTTGGGGCTGATGTAATTCCACACACCAATACTCCCTCGGCGAATCCTCTGCCCCACAGCAAGCTCCAAGAAAAAGAGTGGAATTCCTATTATCAGTAGCAAGATTAAGTATGGCACAAGATAGGCACCTATGGAAGGAACAAAGTATAAATCAGAGTGAGAGGTAGAAAAGTCAGAACTTGATAGAAATGTGAAACCTTCTAATAGCTTCGAGTTTGAATTAGTGTCATTCACTGCAATACTTTTGTGATCACATGCAAAGACTAATTTTGCCTGACTCTTGGCCATACATTTTATAAGATACAAAAAACCCAGACACATGGAATTTCTACAGCACTGTAACATTTTGAGGCATATCTTACTCAAAGTGAGTTATTATCTAAACCAGTTGTTTGCTTGTGTGAAATTTGATCAAACTTCTCAGAGATACAGTGCTGAAGCTCTTAAGAGATTCAAGAGCTGAATCAACATTTCCTAAAAAAAAAACCTCTACACCTTGACTTGTAATAGGGCAGCAAGACTGAATTTATAAAGGAAATAAAGAACATACTGTGCAAACAACATTCTGAATTTTATCCAATCTTAAGCAGTTTCAGAAGACCATACTGTTGATTTCTCCACGTGCATCTCAGATGCTCAGAAAGGAAAATTCACAATGTACAGAATAATGATTCTATCCAACTAAGTAAGAAAACTGTATCACCCATTTCTACCAGGCTCCGGACAAGAGACTAGAAACATGAGGTGGAAATGGAATGGAGTATTCTAGATACTGATCTTGCAGTACTCACAAACTCTCCTTAAAGACATATTTAAAAATATAACTGTTACTTCACTGTTAGACATGTATATGGAACACAAGTCCTTTTTTCAAGGTCCTACTCCCACAAAGTGGTCATATTCAATTTTAACTTCAGGATGTATGACTATTTATTTCAGTAAAACTAACTGCAAGCAAATGTATCCACACAGTAAGTGTACTGACAACTTCAAAGCCTAACTCCCTCCTTCCTGTTGCAGAGTATTTAGGACTAGAGCTAACAAATTATTTAGGAAGCGGCAATTAGCAGTGTGGCACCTAATTTTCAAATGAGTGTCTCTTATGCTGCAGTATAGAGTACTGTGCTGGTCACCTAACCTAAAGGGCTTACAACTTTTGATTGCAACCACTGTAATGCTAAAAAAAATAAAGCACATTAGAGATGCAGACTGAAGCATGCCGGAGCAAGCTACAAAGCAAAGATCTAAAGACCTCAGAGGCTTAGACTCAGAGCTATTAAGTTGTATAATCAGGCTATTCATCTCTGTGATGAGAGAGAAGCTGAGCAAAGTTCAGAAACCAATTTGGGATTTATACTCAAGTCCAGCTAAGTCCTACTTTAAGTTTCTTCATCCAACAGGCTATTTTAGGAGTTTTTCAAATACACTGTCATTTGCATATCCTGGGTAGATAGCTTATCTCATGGAATATGGTTTATTTCACAAAAGTTAAACTGTGCAGGAGGCCTCACATTTTCTGGTACTGTACAGTCCTACTGAGGTCCACCTGTTATTTCACTCTTCATGAAATAACTACAACTTGGACAGCACCTTCCCTTACATAAAACTTACAAAGATCCTAAGTGTGAAGTAACTACAGTCTTGAGCCTAAGAAAAGTAGGCAAAAAGACAGAGAAAAGCAAATCTGGGAAAAACTACTGGTCAACCAGATAAAGAACACTGATATTATTTAACTCACAGTCTATAGGCTGCTGTTAGCAGTGAAATAGCTCCTTGTATTTTATTTTCATTACATGATAATATGATATGCAATGATACTGCTTGAGCAGCACTTGTTCAAAACCTGTGCCTGGCTCTGAGCAACATACTGGTTTTGAGGTTACAATACTCCCTCACAAGAGTCAAACATCATGGTCCATCTACCCGTTTTAGCATACTACAGACCATCTACTTATTTCTACTGAAGTAGCACTACATTTCCATTCAGAAAAGAACACAAAGGACTTACTTTCTACTATGAAAAGAAAAACAACACAGACAGAAGGAAATAAACATGAGGAAAAATGAGGAAGAGCAACAGCCACATTCCAAAATGAGGGGGACTACCTATCTTAAGAATATATAGGATAAATAATATTGGTAAATACCCTTGATTTATCATTAGCATTCTCTCAAAAATTCTGTGAGACAGTATACTGTAAATTCACATTTCAAATGAGAAGCTTTGGCATCACTATCTTTTAAAACTTTGATCATACCCTTAATTGAAAGCCAACAGCACATAATTTTTTAAATAGTATAACACTACTGTAAATGATACCTGAGGTCTTAATTAGACAGGTGTTGCATAGCTGAGTAGAGACAAGTCTAAACAGCTCCAAAAAATTGGGGCCTAAGTGACTTACCCTGTATCCCACTGGATGACTGTACTAGAGCAGGAACTGAACCCAGCTCTTCAGTGTCTGTCCCAGTCCACAACCTTAATCACAAGGCTGCAAAGTTAAGCACATATTTAAAGACTGGGCTGACGTGGGTGTTTTATGGTGCATTATCAAGATAAGTTTCAAGATTTATCAGTTAGATTCAAGTAAATGAGTTGTTAAATAAATGTGGTGTTAAATCCACATTACATGATATATGAGACAATTTTAATTCAGCAGGGGGAGCCAGCAGAGTTCACCTCTGTCCTGCAGGGCTTGTGCAGAGCACCTGAAGCGCTGGTCTTCTGGTCATTCAAACCTGCTGAGCTCCCTTCTGATCTTGTGCCCCATCCCCCCCAAAAAAAAGACAGGATGGAAAATAGTGCACATATGAGGTTCAGTGCAATATAGTTTGGACATAACTGGATTATACAACTGCATATAACAGCTGCAAAGGGCTTATGTGCCTTCCCAGTCAGCACGAAACCCCAGCATCTCTAGAAAAGCATTTTCTTTTGGTTTTCCCTTGAAGCTAGAGATACTTCAAAGAACTGGAAGACATCTTCACTTCATCGCAGAACAGAATCACTACAGAAACAGCACAGCGTGTCTCTTATTTGCCAGTGCATGAAAACATGGGTCCTTGGAGTTACAATATTGAATAAGGATAACTTTAATTTGAATTAGAACAATAAACTATACATGCTGGCCTTGAACAGCATCCTACAATTAGTCATATTGTCTGCTACATCTGCCAGCTAAGCAGCCTTATGAATATTACAATTCTGTGCAGTTCAGAATCCCCAGAGCTCCTTTGTACATTTTCAAAATGATCCTACTGCAAAGGAACTTTTTTTGTGTATTTAGTCCTTAAACACAGGTTTTTATATCTAAAAATCATCTCAACTCCATGAGGAAAAAGAGATATATAAAAAATATACTTCATCTTTCTTCACTAGAATGAATAACAAAGATTCACCAGTTCCTGAAATCTTTTGTGTGCTAATACTGTGCACAGCACTGCTTTGGATTCTTAATTTTTTATTTAACCAAGCGGTGTAATGGGATAACTGGTAACTTGTCTCTCTTGATACTATAGTATGTACTACATTGGGTGACATTATTGATAGAAATGGAATATTAACATTGGTTTTGACTGAAGTTCTTATCACTGCCCAGGGGAGAAAAATAACATAAAATGACATGATTAATAGTGATTGAAGAGTTGGAAAATTATTTCAGAAGCAATAATGCAAGACGACATAACTACTAACATCTTGATACTACAGAAGAACTCTTCTTCTCTTAGCCATCCTTGATGTAACCTGAAAATTCTAGTAACTTTCCAGATTTGTTTTAGCTGCTGCTGTGCTAGTTTTTAATTAAGCATCTGGTGTATGACTTAATTCTTATTCAGTGAAGGTGAGTTTTACCACTCTCTTGAGGAGACATCTCAATTCTTACAGCTTACCAGACACTTACTAATAGAAAGCTGGCGAGAAGCTAACATTCAAATAAAGATCAACTTATTTTCAATGTCAAATGTTAAAACAGAAGTTGTGACAAGTGGGCAACAAAACAATATAGGTTTACAGTCTATTAATGTCCTATAAGTTAAAGGATTTACAATTACAAAATGCAAACTTCATTTATTAGGGAAACTCTGACAAAAGGACTTATGTTTTACCTGTAAGTTTGTAGTCTATGCTACTAATAGGACAGTCTTCCTGTAACCAGTATTTCACAGTTTAAGTATGCTCAGGTGTGCTTATTTACAAAACTGTGCTTAGTGGATGAAAATCCCCTTAGCCAATAAGGGTCAATGAAGAATTACACTTGCAAAATAAAATTAAGGTATTTTCAGTACTATGAAGTATAAGCAGATTTTGAGTCTGATAATACAGTTTAAATAAGAACTCACAGAATAATACTGAAGTCATCAATGAATTCAAGGCGCTGACTATAAATTATTGATCAAAAGCTAAATAATGAAGCCACTGAATCCATATGCAGTGCTCGAATACGGGGCAATACTTATTTTGTTCCCATTCTGCTTCAGTCTTTAACAGTTTCCATATTATTCCCTCAGCAGTTCTCAGTAATAGCTGCTATGTATTTTATAATACCACAGACTTTAACTATTCAATCTGCTGGTATTTCAGCATAAAATCCAGGCTACTTAGATGTAAAAACTTATTATGTGACTCTACCCACATCAATCTTTTCAAAACAAAATGGCAAGATAATCTGCTACAGATTTCCCTACACTGCTCACAGCTCTTATCTTTTAATCAGTTTTCCAGTTCTTTAGACATTTTATGTCACAGAGATATTAAAAAGACTAACTTTAAAAAAAAGAAAAAATCAATAAAATAAAGTTAATGGTCATGAAAACGCAAGACAAAGTCTTTAGGTGTGCAGTACTTTGTAGACTCCTAACACCTGAACACTAGAAGCACTTCTTTGATAACCACGTTCACTTGTCTTCATAATAACACTCATTTAAGTATCAGTTATTCTAGCAGAATAACTAAGCATCAGTTATTCTAGCAGAATAACTGATTATTGACAGATAATTTAGTTTGCTTTTGTTACTTCTAATATGTGAAAATACCATATTACTTCTGTTAATCCTAAAGGAAAAGGATAACCAAATAGAAAACACTTTAAATATTTCCTTTGTTTGTTTGAAAGAAGTGAAAGGTGTGCAAGCTGCTCACCAGATGACAGCAATGAGCAGCATGAAAATATAGCTCTAGTTTGTCACTATTTATTAGCCTTATGGTAAGACTGGGTAGACCTGAGTGCTCTATTTTTAAGGCTCACTATAGGAAGCTGAGGCAGCTCTGAACCTACTGCATGCCAACACAGGTTATCAAATTGCTATATAGGAACAGTGACTCTCAGAACAGATGTATTTGTCTTCATAAAGTAAAGGAGTAATAAATAAACTGTGTAGTGTAAAAATGATAAATATAAAAACCCTTTAAAGCTGAGTTAGAACATGCCCAGCTCCAACACAAAATGCCTTTGTGAGGCATCGAGGAAGAAAAAGCATTTTTATGTGTTAGGCTGCAAAGAGTGGAAGAGGTGCTCTAAGTGCCAGATGGATACTGGGCATTGCCTGCTAGGGGTAAGAAGGACCCCTAGGTAAGAGGTGAAGGAGCCTGGAAGATCCACAGTCAGTACCTCAAAACTTTACTGAGCACCTTCAGCCCCTCATTCACAAAGCCTAAAACTCCTTTGGTCCCTCCTTTTCATACCAAGTCAAGAAAATGAGCAATCCGGAGTACTTTCAGTCTCCTCTCAGCCTCTTTTCTGCCTCTATCACAGATGATTCCTGTGAAGGAAAACTAATAAATAACTATGTTTTTTAATTTCTTTTTAATCTAAATTTGAAATGTAGTTATTGGTTTACCATTTTTCAATATACTCCCCTCAGCTGATAGTATTTGCCAGCTACAAGTTCCTTAAACATAGGGAAGAAAAAGAAAAGTGTTTGGACAAGCCTGAAGGTGGAGACCTAACTATATGCTCCACTGAAACAGTTCTAAAGAAAATCCAGAGAATGACTGTTTACCTTATACTCAGGGACATCAACAGGTATTGATAGTAAAGCTTATCAGCAAAAGACTATACAACAGTTCTGAAGTTGATATTTAGAATGGGTTGCCTAAAACCACTCTAATTTTGCCTAAATGAAACATGCATGAAATTGTATGTGTGTAGCAATGAACTGGAACCTCATATAAAGTCTATTTAGGTTTTTTTACCATGTGTTTGAACTCTTCCCTCCCTCCCCCTCTTCTTTTATGCATTTGTGACAACTACCTGCCCATCTGCACACACACAGGCAGGCACCAACATGCTTTATGTATTGCCATGTTTCGTGTCACTTTCTCCATCTTGCATTATGGTCAACTTGAAAACCAAAAAAACTTTAGCTCTAATGATCACTTGCTTTTCTCTGCTGTTCTGAAGGTTGCAATTCACTAACATGGCGCAATGTTATCGTTAAAAGCCAAATACATCCTTGTCTCAGCCACGTGTAGAAAACATTACACCTCCACAGACTACACTACGCATCCGAGTTCCTGCAATTACAGCAGAGGGGAAAACATTTCATTTCGACCTGAGTGAAAAACTCTGTTTCCATTTATTTCAAGTTTGATTAATAAAGGGATAATCCCTGAAGGTTGGGGGATTGGTTGGGGGGTTGGTTTCTAAAATGTGAAATTATTAATTAATTTAATACATTTATATCTGATCTGAATTAAATTTGCACTCCTTGACAAGAGTAACTTTAGGAGCCACTGACAGTATGAAACCAACAGCCTAAGGAGCATACCAACAGATATTTCCTGGTGGCTTCAAGGAGAATCCAATGGGCTTGCAAAATTAGTAACTAACTACATTAAGCACAGACTTTTTAAAAGGATGCAACTATACAAAACAAACCATTGTCATGTATTAGCTTTGAGATTACATCTTGACACCATACTCAGGATGAAATGATACAGAATATAAAAATTTTAATAGCCAAACCTTTAAATATGAATCAGTTTGTTTTAAAAAATAATTAATTGGCAAACATATTCATTTTTGCAATTAGCAGTGATATGTGGTCAATTCTAGACTGTGTCTAGAAGATTAGATGAGATTGCCATCCACTGAAAAGCTATGCGTTTTGAGAAACTACCTTTGACATCTTTTCTCAGAAAAATTTTAGACCCCCCACAAATCATTACATCAATGATTTAATGACCTTCTTTCCAGAAGAAAGGAGAAAAAAAAGAAGTTAAATAAGAGTGAGAAAAATCTTACAATAAAGAGATATAAAAGAACTTAGACTTTACCCCGGAGATGGAATATTTGAAACTATAAACTCCATTTTTACTTCTTCAACTGACTGAGAGAAAACAAATCAAGTCCAGGATTATACTCTGATTATATTCTAGGCTCACGTCTGTACTCAATTGCATCAGTTTTGTCACCAAACTTTTAAAATCAAACATGAATAAAATATTGATCTTTATTTTCTGTTCTGTAGTTCAGATTCACTTTTTGTATCCTAAAAAGCAACAGGTTTGTTTCAAATTCAGCTACATAATTTGCTTCAATACGATGTGCATTAATGTAACATAGTAGGGTACAGTACAGCATAGATTAAAACACTAATCCTGCATTCACATAGGAAGGAAGGTTTCCAGCCTCATACTTCATATTATATTCAAGAACACAGATGGGCAGCTAACAAATGAACAGCTTGATGTTACTGTTCTAAGGAAAAGTTAACTTTCTGTGTAGGAAAATGGTTAACTATATAGCAGCACAAAACAGATGCGTCCCCTTAAGGTAATAATTTACATTATTCATTATAAGTAAAAAAATTCTTTTCACTCCTTCGCTGTTTTGTTGTTCTGCAAATCATCATCAAATGACCAAAGAGTTAAAAGCAATTAAAAGGTAAAGGCGTGAAGGTTAGTACTGCAAAATACTAAAGATCAAATACTGCTTTTTTCTTTAAAGTAGATGCAGATTTAATGCCTTGATTTATTGTCTAAATAATATAAAGCACACTTTAGCACAAGAGTAACCAGGCCCTAAATAATGGAACCCCTCCATAAATAACGTGTTTTGCTTAGCCACTAATTTGACCACTAGTTAAGGTTACATAAAGAACTTTCTCTCCTAAAATGAGGAAATGGAATCTTAGAAGATCCTGCTTTAACAGATGTGTCTCTCTAAATAAAGAGGGTTTTCCTCACGGGCTCTGGCAGAAATTAAAGGAAAACTCTGATGTGCTAGAGCAGGTTTTCCTGGGGGTATCTCTGCTAACCTTGAAATCTGAAAGGTTAGCTTCATCATTTAGTTACGACTAGCTATCACAAGACTTACCTCCACCATTTTTCTGACACAGATATGGGAATCGCCACACATTCCCCAATCCCACAGAAAATCCAACTTGTGCCAGAATATATTGGAGTTTGCTGTTCCAAGCTGGTCTTTCATCTTCTACATCTGAGCCTTCTTCAACATCTACATCCTTTTCTTCCTGATCATCAACCATAAGTTCACTCTTTTTAAAGGCATCATCTGAAGAGTCTTCATTAGAGAGAAGGTCCTTAACTGACTCAATGACCTCATCATCTAGTTCTCTTTTTACTACCTTGCTGTTCTTAGGCATTTGTACTATGACACAAACAGTAAGGAAGTTAAGTTCAGCTGAGACAGACGGACAAGTGCTGAAGAACGCTCTCCCTCTGCTTGGCCAAAAAAAATGAAGAAACAGACTGAAGACGTTGACTGATGAGTCTTTGATAGCAGGGAATCAAAAGGACTTTGGTTTCTGAATGTTTGTTCTACTGAAAGTATCTGTGAAAAAATAAAAAAGAACATTACATACTATGCAGAAGAAACTTAAAAATTATATGCTTTGGTTTACCCATTTCTTCTTGTCTCAATGATTTGACACAAGGAGAAAAACAGAAGAAAGGGATGTTAAACCATTTTCAAATTGTAGGAATCAAGGCCACTATTCAGTCTTAAATATTTATGTAGAACACATTTCATTCACTTGCTGAGGGTTTTTTGTTTTATTTTGCTTTTATTTACTAAAGACTAATAGGCTAATTGCTCATATTTTGACAGCAAAACAAGATTCTTCTCAGGCATAATGGAGTATTTACGTAAAATTTAGCAGTCCACTTCTATTACTTCCTGACTTAACAGCTGTACTCGAATTTATTAAAAATAAATTTTAAACCAAGTAGATTAAGTTTTTCAGACAATTTCAGAGTCATGAAGCAATCAATATAGGATGTACCTAGTGTTTCAAAAGCAAGGATGGTTTATTTTCCTGTATTCTTCACCAAGGAATATATAATCACAACCATTTTTTCAAAGGAGAGATGCTCATCTCTTATATGCTTTGATGCTTTAGATGGTTTGTTAGAAATCGGAGAGAATTAAACATATCCAAAACACCTGAAAGACTGTAACCAAATCCATTTTAAAAGCCTGCTGTTTCAAACTTGTATGTAGAGACACAAAAGACTGTGTTTCAAGAGAGTATTTTTCTTTGACACAAGAAACCATTTAAAAAGACAGACTTGCTTGCAGCTGCCATACTGAAGGTAACTGTAAGATTTTGGCGAGGAATGCTTTTTGAGAAATTCTCCACTAATCACATGGGATGAAACTAGTATGTACAAAGCCATCTGCACAATTAAGAGTCTTAAAAGGGATTTAGATTATGTGCTAAGCTTCATGAAAACCTGTCGTGGTTTGGCCTCGGCGGCAACAGAGAGCCACGTGGCAGCCCACTCACTCTGGCGCCCCACAGCGGCGGGGAGGGGATCCGAAGGAAAAGGCAGACTCGCAGG
>VXBW01007712.1:14050-24638 GCA_013400375.1 Thinocorus orbignyianus
CGGGCGCGCGGGGGGGCGGGGGGGGGGGGGGAGAGCAACCTTGTCCCTAACCCCGAGAGCTCCCGCTTCCTCCCGGGCTCCGGTAGCCGCACTGGCAACCTCGTGCTCCTCCCGAGGAGCCCTTGGGCAGCGGCGGCAGCAGCTTCCTGAGCCTGAAACAATGCTGCTGCGTCACCCACATGCGGTTCCCAGCAATGCTTTGCAACGGGAAGATGGCAGGAGAGAGAGAGAGAGAGAGAGAGAGNNNNAGAGGAAAAAAAACCACAGCCAGCAAACGAGCAGAGGGCAGAGCCGTTCTGCTGCAGAGCCGGGAGGGGCTGGGACGGGCGGTTGGCGCCGCACGGATTGACGCAGGGATACCCCCTCACCCCTCCCGAAAATGAACAGCCCCCACACCTTCCTCCACCAGTCTGCAGTGGGAGAAACTGGGGGGGAAGCATCCCCTGGGTTGGGGAGAGTGTGGTGGAGAGCCTGGACCCCAACCCCTCTCACGCCCAGCCTCCCCCAAGCCTTTTTCTTTTGTCTTCTCCAAGGATTTTATATTTTTTTTGGGGGAAATGTTCCTGCTGGAATCCACCTGGATCTAGGAGACTTCTCCCTGCTCACACCAGTGCTATGAAGGAAAATAGGGTGGGGGGGACAAACCCCCCCCAAAACAGACGGGCTGCAGGGATTGCACCTTCCCAACCTGGATGCAGAAGCCTTTTCCCTGACAAGCATCCCGTCAGCTAAAGTTTTGGGAGCAGCCGTAGTCCCAAAGCCACCGGTGACCAAACCACTAGAGGGGGACAAACCCATTCCAGGTGAAGCAAAGTCTTCCCCCCCCATCCCACCCCTACCCCCACCCCACTTCCAGACCACTGCAATTAAAAATGGAGGAAGCTCTTGGAATTAAGCAGGTTCCTCAAGGCAGAGCTGGAGTGGGAACACTCCCATGGATGGGCAACCTCAGCTTTTGTCTCTCCTGCCCTTGGAGAGCCCAGGAAGCCACTTGGTCACACCAACTTTCAGACTGTCACCACCTGAACTGTCAATGTCACCCTCGAGCACCTGGCATGGGTTCTCCAAGGAGCTCAGTCTCTTCATGGCACCAAGGAGCCATGGAGGACATGCAGGGTGGCTCCTCCACCCCATGGTCAAGGTTAAGAACATCAGGTGGCACACTGAGGTGGCACCTGGTCAAGTAGGATGGCAGAGGGGTCCCATTTGGACAGCGATGGTGGAAGCATCTTAAGAACATCACCCCATTGCCACAACCATGGGGAGAAGAACCCACACACACAGCTCAGCACTTCACAACATGNTGGGGGAAATGTTCCTGCTGGAATCCACCTGGATCTAGGAGACTTCTCCCTGCTCACACCAGTGCTATGAAGGAAAATAGGGTGGGGGGGACAAACCCCCCCCAAAACAGACGGGCTGCAGGGATTGCACCTTCCCAACCTGGATGCAGAAGCCTTTTCCCTGACAAGCATCCCGTCAGCTAAAGTTTTGGGAGCAGCCGTAGTCCCAAAGCCACCGGTGACCAAACCACTNCTTCATGGCACCAAGGAGCCATGGAGGACATGCAGGGTGGCTCCTCCACCCCATGGTCAAGGTTAAGAACATCAGGTGGCACACTGAGGTGGCACCTGGTCAAGTAGGATGGCAGAGGGGTCCCATTTGGACAGCGATGGTGGAAGCATCTTAAGAACATCACCCCATTGCCACAACCATGGGGAGAAGAACCCACACACACAGCTCAGCACTTCACAACATGGTTTTGTCTCATCTGACCTGGCCAGTTGCCCTGTCCCATCAAGGAGGGAACCTTTTTGGAACAGCTCACAGGCCACCCTGAACTCCACCATCCATCCCTGGTGGAGGTGGCCCCCACCCATCCATCCCTGGTGGAGGTGGCCCCCATCCATCACCAAGTCCTCTGTGTGTCTCATTGCTCTGCAGCAAACAGGGGACTGTGCACTGCCACCACGGCCATGGAGAAGGAGTGGAGGGTCCTCAGACCACTCTTCTCCTCCCAAGGGTTCCCACTGATGCTCTTCTATCCCCTGGGCTTCAGCAAGGGGAGAACAAAAAAAACCCCTGTCTTGGGAGAGCAGATTCCAGCTGGCAGATTTACTGGGGCAGGGAAAGGAGAGCAGGAGGTACGGGGGATGTTTCAGGTGGATGTGACCCACAGGAGGAGAAGACCAGGTAGATGAGAAGAGAAAAACACATTTAAAGAGGGAGAAAAGAGATGTCTCTGATCATGGGGAGACCCAGCACAACACGGAGCCACACACGTGGGCAATACCAGAGCAGAGGCTTTGAGATGAGGTCCTGGAGACAGGATCTGCACTTTTAGGAGACACATTTTTTTGTTTCTACAACAATTGGAGCTCCAACACCTCCAGAGATAACCTGTCTGGACCACAGGGCTTGGTGGAACTGTAGCAAGCAAATGGATCAAAGGTGGGTTTAGGTCCCACAGGTTCCAACAGCAAGTCTGAGAGCTCCAAAGCCAGAGCCTCCTCTGAAGCCTCGGTGATGGAAACCACCCCAAGACGCCACGAGGAGTCAGAAGTGATGGAGAGAAGCAATCAAAAAACAGTGGGGCCTCCTAGAAGTTCCCTCTTTGCCAACTATCTTCCCAATGACCCCCATCCAGAGCACCACCAAACACACGGAGATGTTTCAGCAAGACATCAGTGCTACAAGGCAACTCATCACAACCTCATTTCACAAAGGCAGATCTCCTCAGGCAATGCTAGAAGCCTTTTTGGTTTCTCCAGACCCTCCCATTTAAGCCACTGGAGAGCAGCTCCCAGTCACCAGTTCAGAAGGCAGTGATGTGGTGGCACCAGGAGCTTTCCAAGGTAGAGGGACCAAGCTAGAAAGGTTAAGGAGAGGCAGAGGTGGCCACGTGCTCTTCCTATTCAAGGTGCCTGATGCAGCTTTGGTTTAGAGTCTCAGCAGATGGACAATCCCACCTGCCATGGAGCTGGAAGCACATCTTTGTCACACTGTGTCCAAAGTGTCATGTCCTACCATGTGATGGCTCCAGGCTCAATCCATGACAGGACACTGAAGCCTATTTCTTTATGTGACCCAACACATGGACATCCCAAAGCCATGATCACC
The DNA here is from genome assembly GCA_013400375.1 of Thinocorus orbignyianus. Classification (NCBI taxonomy): domain Eukaryota; kingdom Metazoa; phylum Chordata; class Aves; order Ciconiiformes; family Thinocoridae; genus Thinocorus; species Thinocorus orbignyianus. The sequence goes on from VXBW01007712.1 coordinate 17,171, forward strand.
ACACAAGAGGCTGGGAAAAGGCAGGGTTTTCCTGCTCTGTGCCTGCTCCTGTTGTCCCTTCATGACCTCACTTGGTGACATAAGGCTACCAAGTACCTGCTGATGGTCCCAGGGTTGGGCTACAACACCGTGGAGGACATACCCTTTCTATTTAGCTTAAATCACTGAAAACGGGTTAGGTTGTAGTTCTCCACCAGTGCATGAAGAAAAACAGCAGGTCCAGGGGGGGAAACATGGTAGATCCCACCTCCAAGAGCTGGGAGGAAGGCAGGAGCATCAAAACAAGACCAGAGAAGGGAAGGGCTGCGTTTACACACAGCCCCAGTAAGACACCAGTTAAAAGGCTTAGCTAGAAACATCTTACCCCTTTTCAGGTTTTATAAACCAACCTACATTTCCATCACCTGGAAGGAAAACGTAAGTTCTGAAAGTAGAGCTTTGCCATAGTTGGAGACAAACCTGTCCTGTTTTCTCCAGCCACCGCAGTCTGATGACTATGGAACTCCATGCCTTGAGGATGGCCAGGATAGCATGGGTTTCACCTGGGAGGCTGCTAATGATCCTGAGGGACAGAGCCCTGCAGCTCCCCATACTTCTGAACCTCAGAGAATGGCCAGATTTAAGGAGTAAGTCCTTCAGGGAAGGACTTTCACCTGGGCTCACCAACAGGGTACAACTAGACACAGAGGCTGGTGGGTGACATCAAAACCACCCACATCCATTAGCTCCAGAACACAGCAAGTCCTTCAAACATCTCAAAACCCAGCAACCTTGGAAGCTCTGCCTTCAGAACATCCAACATCAACCTCCCTTCCTCAGTCCAAGGGTGAAAGGTTGTGATCACAGCTCAGTCTGAGCATCATGAAGTCTGTGGTAGGACCAAGGCCACCCTACCACGGTGGCTCAGACACACACTGAGCACACAAAGACCACAGCACACATGAAAACACCACAGGAAACCAGAACTGCAGCCCACCACCACCATCTACTCCCATTCCTTCAGCAAAGCTCCATCAGAGCAAACCACAGCCCACCCTGGGACCCCAGAGACACAACCTGTGCTCCAAAGGCAGCAGAGAGATGGATTTATCCAATGTCCCCCAAAAGATATTAAAAAAAATAATCAGGAGATGGAAAAGAAACATGATGGTGAAGATCAAGATCCACCCGTGGCTGTATCTGCACATCAGCTTTGGTTCAGGCAAGCAGCCCAACAGATGGTCATCAAGAGGAGGGAGCAGAAGGTAAATATGATTTTAGGGAATCAAATGAACTTTAGAGGAATAGAGTGAGGCTGATGTTCTCAATTCAGTGCTGAAAGGGCCAGAACACCAAAGCTCGTGGAGTCAACACAACAGGTTTGGCAGATACAGCTCAGGGTGTAAAACTGGGCAAGGGAAAAGGGGAAAAAAGAACACCCAAACTCATGTGACACCTGAGGTCACACCTGAAGAAAACAAGGCCAAATCCACCCCAGGGCAAGGAAAGCCCAGCAGCCCAAGGGGTCCACAATCCACACCCAGAACTGGAAACAAACTCTGTCACAACAAGGAATCCTGCACTGACACCCACAGAGGACACAGAGGGTCCCCAGAGGAGGTTCAGCCACTCTGGCTGGGAACAGTTACTGCTCCTGGTAGCCCCTCATCCAAAATCCAAGCCAGGGCTGTTCCTCAGCCTCATGTAGAGGAAGAGGAGGACATTGAGCCTGCAGAAACATCACCCCCTTTGCCCCAGGATGGGGGTCAAGCACAGTTTTCCTGTGGGCAAACGCTTTTCCACCTCCAAGGTTGCAAGAAAAAGAGTATGAGCCCTGGCAGCTCCCGAAGGAACAGCTGCCTGGCACCTACAAACCTTGACGTCAGCGATGAGGGCATCCTCATCCTCGATGCCGGTGGGAACACACTTCTTGTGCAGAGGGAGGGACTCCAGTTTGTCCACAAGGCAACGCAGCCCCTCCAGCTCGAACTGCGTCAGGTGGACCTTCCTGGTCTTGCGTGGGCTGCCACCGTTGGGGTCCCAGGCCTGGCCGTTTTGGGAACCCCGGCTGGAGTCGGAAGAGTCTATAGATGGGGTCTTCTTCAGACCTGGCAGGCTGCTCCGGCAGCTCTTGCCCAGTTCATCATAGTCCACGTTGGCACCGTTGGCAATTGGGCTGGTGAGAATGGACCGCCTCGTGATCGGTCGCCTCTGTTCCTTCCCTGCTGCATCCTCCTCTTCCTCCTCCTCCTCCTCCTCTTCCATGTTTACCGAGTCGGAAGAGCTCAGCTCCATGTCTGCCAGGATGGAGAAAGAGTGAGAGAAGAGCACAAATGGCCAGAAAAATCACTCAGAGGAGGTGCTCAGCTTCCAGAGGAATCCCCCCCACCAGTTACCAACAGATACGTAGGGGAGAGGGTGAGAGGAAAATGATGGGGAACACCAGCAACCAAAAAAGAACAGCTAAAACCCTTCCCCATTCCTGGCTCGTTTTGTGGGAAGGTGAGACACAGGACATGGGAAAACCTCCCAGAAGAAGAGGCAGCCATGCTCTAGGCTGGATTTAACAGCATCCTGGTATGGTTTGTGTTGGGAGGGACCTTTAAAGATCACCTATAGTCCAACCCCCCTTCCAAAAGCAGGGACATCTTCCACTAGATCAGGTTGTTCAATCCAACCTGATTTTGATTTGGAGGACTTGGGATTTCCAGCCATTGGGTCCCACAAGTGACTTGGGACCTCAATCCTGCCTTCGTGAGGGCAGAAAGAGGATGTGGGCTCATTAGAGGACCAGGAGGTCCCTGAGCCTGCCCGTGCAAATAAAGCTCCCCTCCCTTCCTTTCAGCTCTCCGAGTTCCCACTTCCCGTTGGCTCAGTGGAAGAGAAAAGATGATGAAGGCACTGGAGGCCTCCAGGCAAGAGAGGGACAGATAGCTTTTCCCAAAGCGCTGAGGGAGATCTTCAGAGGGATACTGGAGAAGAGCAGGGAGCCACATCGCTCTGTTAAGACCCTCTGGGCAGAAATAAAGCCCAGAATCATAGAATCATCCAGGATGGAAGGGAAGGGACCTCCAAAGGTCATCTAGTCCCATCTCCCCACAGTCATAGGGACACCCCTAACTAGCCAGGTTGCCCAGGGCCTCATCCAGCCTCACCTTGAGCATTTCCAGGGAAGGAGCCTCAACCACCTCCCTGGGCAACCTGGTCCAGTGTTCCACCACCCTCAGAGGAAAGGACTTGTTCCTAATATCCAACCTAAATCTGTTCTTCTCCAACTTAAAGCCATTGCCCTTCGTCCTGTCACTGCAGGCCTTTGGGAACAGACTCTCCCCAGCCTTCCTGTAGGCCCCTTCAAGTACTGGAAGGCTGCTCTTAGGTCTCCTTGGAGCCTCCTCTTCTCCAGGCTGAACAACCCCAGCTCCCTCAGCCTGTCCTCACAGCAGAGCTGCTCCAGCCCCCTGATCATCTTGGTGGCCCTCCTCTGGACCTGCTCCACCAGTTCCATGTCCTTCCTATATTGCTCCAGCCCTGCACACAGGACTCCAGGTGGGGTCTCACCAGAGTAAAGTGGCAGAATCACCTCTCTGGATCTGCTGGCAACACATCTTTTGATGCAACCCAAGATGTGATTTGGTCTTTTGGGCTGCAAGTGAACACTGCCTCCAGAAGAGGCTGTGAGGAGAGGTGCCCAGGAGTCACCATCTACAATCCCTCTGGGGAGCAGGGACAGATGGGGGAGCTGGAACAGGTCCAGCGCAGGGCCACCAAGATGATTAGAGGCATGGAGCACCTCTCCTATGAGGACAGGCTGAGAGAGCTGGGGCTGTTCAGCTTGGAGAAGAGAAGGCTCCGGGGAGACCTTGGAGCAGCCTTCCAGGATCTGAAGGGAGCTCCAGGAGAGCTGGGGAGGGACTCTTGGTCAGGAAGTCTAGTAACAGGACGAGGGGGAATGGTTTTAAATTGGAAGAGGGGAGATTTAGATGAGATCTTAGTAGGAAGTTCTTTACTGTGAAGGTTGTGAGGCACTGGAACAGGTTGCCCAGGGAAGTTGTTGATGCCCCATCCCTGGAAGTGTTTAAGGCCAGGCTGGATGGGGCTTGGAGCAACCTGCTCTAGGGAGAGGTGTCCCTGCCCATGGCAGGGGGGTTGGAACTGGATGATCTTTAAGGTCCCTTCCAACTCTGACCATTCTATGATTCTATGATTTGCTTCAAGGACCTTGAGCAGAAGCTAATCAGCTCCCTCCCACCCTGAAGAAGGGTCTCTGAGGAACCATCTCTTGAACCACCGTGTATCTTGGCTGGGAAGAGGCCAAACATTCCTTTTTGTGAGAGACTCCCTGCCTTCTTGCACACAGAACCTCAAGAGCATTTGAAATTCTGTGTGCAGGAAGGCCCCCATCAGCAAGAAAGCATTTCTGCCTCACAGCCCAGAGGTGGTTACTGCAACTTCCCTCCATCTCTTCTCTTAAATAAGTCTTTTTTATGCATGAACCAGCAAGGCCAGGAACTTCGTGTGCTGGTTTTGCAGCTGCAGGGAACCCCAGAGTGTCGCCGGGGCAAAGGAGGAAGCAAGAGTCTGGCTGGTTTTGCCTTCTTGCTCAAAGGAGGAGAAATCAATCACACCTCCCTCAGCCAGTCTGCAGCGCTGCTCGGTCCAGCAAAAAAGGGAAGAAATACCCCCAAAATCAAAAATACACCTTGTGAAATTGAGGAAGGTCCCAAATTCTTCTCACTGAGCCAAATGGTAACCCAGCAAGAAGGTGTAAGAAATGCCTTTGATAGGGGTGAGGGGCTGGAAAGCCAGTGCTTACCCATGCTGAGAGATTCCTTCTGGAAGTCCTTGGTGAGGTGTGAGCGGCTGGTGATGCAGTAAACGTAGCGCTCCAGCACGTACCAACACATCTCGTAGTAGAAGGGATAACGAAACTTGTTTGGGACCTGTGAAAGAGGCAAAAAAAGGGGAAGAGGGATCAGCTCAGGCTTCCTCGGCCACAGAAACAGCTCTTCTCCCTGCTGCCTCCGACCAGAGCCATCCCCTCCTGAGGCAGGAAATGCATCTACATGTTTAACGGCGCGGCTCGTGCTTCTGGCAGCCTGATGGAATTCTCCTTGCAGAAGGATACTGTCAGCAGGAAGAGCAGAGACCAGGCCCCTATTCGCTCACAAGCCCATTAACATTTCATTTGTCTTAGTCAGGGCTGCAGCTCTTCCCCCACAGACCTTCTCATTAGTGCAAGGAAAAAAAAAAACACCAAAAAGTGGTAGATGCCACAAGAGATTAGAGCTGAAGGAAATGGTTCAAGCCCTTTTTCCCAAACCCCAGAACATCATCCCACAGTATTTTTTACAGGGGGGAGGGAAAAAGTTGCTCTATTTGGCAGCCCAGAAAGCCAACCGTATCCTGGGTTGCATCAAAAGAAGTGTGAGCAGCAGGGCCAGGGCGGGGATTCTCCCCCTCTNAAGTGTTGAAGGCCAGGTTGGATGGGGCCTGGAGCAACCTGCTCTAGGGAGAGGTGTCCCTGCCCATGGCAGGGGGGTTGGAACTGGATGATCTTGAAGGTCCCTTCCGATTCTAACTGTTCTATGATTCTATGATTAAGAGAGGTGTGACCAGCTCAGCTATTCAGCAGGGTGCTGGAGGGGTTCTGCCACATCAGAGCTGGCAATTTGCACACAGGCAGAAAGCGTCCCTGTCCCTGCCTTGCACCTTCACAGTCCTGATGTGTCCCAAAGCTTCTCTGCAGCACCCAAGCACTGCAGGTCCCATGTCTCCACAAGCAGCAAATGAGAACACTCACTTCCCAACAGCACCCTCTGCTCAAAACCTCAGGAAACCTTCAGTTTCAGTCATCTTAGACCACAAGATTGACACCAAGCAGCAGCAGAAAGTAGCCATACAAGGGAAGAGCCAACATGCTGGATGTACTCCCATGGACATGTCACTGCCTTCTTCTTCAGGCAGCCAGGGGAGGTCCCCATCACACTCACAGCAAGGTTTCCAGACCCCTCAGATAGGTGGAGTTTGAGCAACCTGTCACAGCCCCATCCCTGGAGGGGTTCAAGGCCAGGCTGGATGCGGCTTGGAGTAACCTGGTCTGGTGGGAGGTGTCCCTGCCCATGGCAGGGTGGTTGGAACTGGATGATCTTGAAGGTCCCTTCCAGTTCTTAACCATTCTATGAGTTTGCCCACCTGCACAGCACCATCCCTGGCTGTGCCCTCCCCACCACCCCAGGAGGCCACGTCCTCCCAGGTCCTTACCCGGGTACGGTCTTCGATGCTGTAGATGCGAAGCTGCATAGGGATGTTGAAGCTGTGTAAGAAGTTGCCTCCAAAAACCAGCGTGTCCATGGGAGTGTACACAGCATGGATCCAACCTTGGGAGAGAAAGCAGAGCTTGAAGAACCCTCCTGAGCGACAAGGTGAGGTCACAGAGCCTCACAACTGACAGTCCCTACTGATTCCAATCTCTTATGAACTGTGTTCATCAGAGCAAGGCTGTGAAATCCACACAACCCTTACGCTGTTTTGCTAAGTCCACCTGAGAGTTGCACCCTTAACCTACACCCAGACTAGTCATTGACCCCTTGTCACATTGACAGGTGGGGGAGGGGGCTAGGAAGGGACCCCACAGATCCAGCTCTTTGAGAAATGTGCTACAAGACAGCAATGTCCACCTCACCTGAAGTGTCACCGCTGAATTACTCGACACCCAGTTCACTTGATCCATCCAAGAGCTACAAATAGCTTTGTATTTAGGCACTTAAATACACCTGTGGATCTGTCCTCATCCTCCCATGGTGGCACACGAGCCACCATCCACCTCTTGACACTCCGGTGTCTCCAGAAAGTTGCTTCCAAGCTGCCCTGGGCTGAAGAAGCACACCAGCAGCGAGAAAAGAGTCTTCCAAATCTTTTCACCTTAAGAACCCTCAAAGCAACTCTACACCCAGCTCTGTCACCTCCAAGGCAATCCAGCCAAGCACAACATCTCGAGAATTCCAACATGGGTTTCCTTATCAGTTGTGGAACTAGGATAAAAGTGAGTAACTTGGGCAGTCCCTGGTGCTTTTTGCTCCTGCTCTGGCTGTAAGCTACAGGGGTACTGGGTACAACAGTTCATTCCTGCAGCGCTGCTGGGGATGAAACAGCAGGTCAGGGCATTCTTTGCCACCTGAGACACTCTTTGGGACACAATTTTTATAAACCAGTTTTATTAGAAGACTCCAAAGTGGCTCAACAATCTTTCTTCTTACACAGGACTATCCCCTAGGGCAAGCACAACATTTTACAGACATCCTAAAGGCCACGAGCTGGTACTTGCAAATAATAACTCAAGTTGCTGTTCTGTCTGCCTCATCTCATCTGCCTTTGCTGTTTTCCTGCACAACTGTGTGGGCAAGTCATCACCAACATCCTCTGATAACTCTGCGTGCTAAACTTCTTCACAGAATGCTCTGGGGTTGGAAGGGACTGCTGGAGATCATCT
>VXBW01007712.1:24702-54438 GCA_013400375.1 Thinocorus orbignyianus
GAACTGGGGAGGCCAGAACTGGTCCCAGTGCTCCAGATGGGGCCTCACTAGAGCAGAGAACACTCGAGAGTGTTCCCACTCCCAACCTCAGAGTCTCCTTGCCCTCTGCAAAGGGGGGCACCTCTTCATGTTGCTGCTTCCCAGCTCCCTACTGGGTTTTTGGTCTTTTCCAACATCTGCTTCTAGCTACAGGATTTCCAGTTCTATCTCCAGTACAGGCAGACTGTTTGACTGTCTTTTTTTTTTTTTTCCCCACGTTCAGAGCATTCACCTTGTTCCTTAAAAACTCACACACACTGGCTTTCCTTCCTCGCTTCAAAACTGGAATATAACTCTGCGGAGCTTTCGGGAGAGACTTCCTCAATAGGCAGAGCTCTGCATGTCAACATGCTGGGCTCTGGGAAAAAAAAAAAATAAATAAAAAACCAAAACAAAACACAACCTCCTTTAAAAATTGATCAATTGTATGACGTGAGCCAACCAGGGCTCTCCTGTCACTTGGGCTGAATCCAGAGTGCCACAACAGGCACGTTTTTAGGGACCTGGCAAGCAAGAGGATAGAGCCACATCGTATCTCCCAGTTACTCATGAGAGAGGAAGCTAAATCCTGCCTGTTCTGTTTTTTCGCTTGTGTCCCAGGAGTTCCAGCCTCTTCCCATAACCCTGGCAAAGGCCAGGATGTCCCCTGCCCCCACCCCACGGTACCTGAGGGGATGACAAACGTGTAGCCCTGCTTGAGCTCGATGCGCTGGCACTCTGACACTCTGTCCCCAAGAAAAATATCTCCCTGCTTCCCTGAGAGAAGCCAGTTTTCATAGAGCTCCAGGTTTTGGGGTGTAGGAGGGATCAGCCAGAAGATCTGCAAATAAGGACAACAAATATAAGTCAGTCATCACGTAACTAACAGCTACTGCNCCCCACGTTCAGAGCATTCACCTTGTTCCTTAAAAACTCACACACACTGGCTTCCCTTCCTCGCTTCAAAACTGGAATATAACTCTGCGGAGCTTTCGGGAGAGACTTCCTCAATAGGCAGAGCTCTGCATGTCAACATGCTGGGCTCTGGGAAAAAAAAAAAATAAATAAAAAACCAAAACAAAACACAACCTCCTTTAAAAATTGATCAATTGTATGACGTGAGCCAACCAGGGCTCTCCTGTCACTTGGGCTGAATCCAGAGTGCCACAACAGGCACGTTTTTAGGGACCTGGCAAGCAAGAGGATAGAGCCACATCGTATCTCCCAGTTACTCATGAGAGAGGAAGCTAAATCCTGCCTGTTCTGTTTTTTCGCTTGTGTCCCAGGAGTTCCAGCCTCTTCCCATAACCCTGGCAAAGGCCAGGATGTCCCCTGCCCCCACCCCACGGTACCTGAGGGGATGACAAACGTGTAGCCCTGCTTGAGCTCGATGCGCTGGCACTCTGACACTCTGTCCCCAAGAAAAATATCTCCCTGCTTCCCTGAGAGAAGCCAGTTTTCATAGAGCTCCAGGTTTTGGGGTGTAGGAGGGATCAGCCAGAAGATCTGCAAATAAGGACAACAAATATAAGTCAGTCATCACGTAACTAACAGCTACTGCTTATTCCTGCTCTGCTTCCTCTCCAGGCATCTAAACCTTCCCTCTCCCCACCCACAAAGGATGGAAATCCGCAGAAATTTCCAGGGAAGTGACTTAAACTGTCCTCTTGGAGAGGTCAAATAGCTGAAAAAGGTCCTTCTTGACCTGACACACCACTTGTCCTAAAGAATCATAGAATCACAGAATGGTCAGAGTTGGAAGGGACCTTCAAGATCATCCAGTTCCAACCCCCCTGCCATGGGCAAGGACACCTCTCCCTAGAGCAGGTTGCTCCAAGCCCCATCCAGCCTGGCCTTGAACACTTCCAGGGTCAGCACGTCCTATAAAAGCAACAAGGCTGTCCAAGGCTCTTCCCTCAAGAGATGTCCAGCCATCACAGGCAGCCTTTTCACCCCCACAACTCCTTGACAAATTCAGCCCTAGATGGTCTTTATCAGAAGCAGTGAAGTCTCTGTAGTTGCTCCCAAGGATTAAGTTAGGAGATGTGCTCCCAGTTTCATCGGGAAAGGTGTGGGACCTGCCTTTTGTAAATCCTGCACTACAGGATGGTTTCCTCCAACACTGTGTCCAGCTCTGGAGGCCTCAGCACAAGAAGGACCTAGACTCACTGGAGTGGGGCCAGAGGAGGCTACAGAGATGTTCTGAGGGCTGGAACCACTCTGCTGTGAGGACAGGCTGAGAGAGTTGGTGGGGTTCAGCGTGGAGAAGAGAAGGCTCCAGGGAGACCTTAGAGCCCCTTCCAGTCCCTCAAGGGGCTCCAGGAAAGCTGGGGAGAGACTCTTGATGAGGGAAGGGAGCCATGGGATGAGGGGGGAGGGTTTGACCCTGAAAGAGGGGAGATGGAGCTGAGATGAGGAGAAGAACTTCTTTGCTGTGAGGGTGGTGAGACCCTATCCCAGGTTTCCCCGAGAAGCTGTGGCTGCCCCATCCCTGGAGGGGTTCAAGGCCAGGCTGGATGGGGCTTGGAGCAACCTGGGCTGGTGGGAGGTGTTCCTGCCCATGGCAGATGGGTTGGAACTGGATGATCCTGAAGGTCCCTTCCAACCCCAAACCAGTCTGTGGTTCCACTATTACCTTTTCCAAATAATACTAAGCCTAATAGCAAGTGGGAGTGCTGGCACCTCCTCAGATTCCCTTCCAGACAGATTTCTCCCAAGCCAGACCCCAGTACAACACACAGCTGGGGGGACAGATGCCTGGCACAGGGAAATCCCTGCCTGAAAACCACCCATCTGGGAACAAACACTGCACTCAGATGAAGTCTGTAGCCAGACAAACTCAAACTCAAAGGAACCTGGGGTTCATTTTTTGTGTCTTGGGCTGAGCTCAGCTACAGGAAGAGACTCCAGAGGAGCAGCTCCAATCCGGTGCTGTTTCAGAGCTGGATCTCACCAGAAACCATTCAAGGGGAGTCATGGTTTCAGCTGGGATGGAGTTAACCTTCTTGCAAGCAGCTGGTGTAGTGCAAGCTTTAGGATTTGGGAGGAGAAAGAGTGTTCATAGTGCACTGATATTTTTTGGTTGCCACTAAGCAGCTTTTCCTTTACTTTTTAAACTGTTTTTATCTCAACCCATGAGTTTTTCCTCACTTTTACCATTCTAATTCTCTCTCCCATCACAGTTTGGGGGAGTGAGCGAGCAGCTGCATGGTCCGAGCTGCCAGCTGTGGTTAAACCACAACAAGGGTTCTCAAGTCCACGCCTGGTGGACCTCTGAAGGTCTGAACTGCTTCCAAGAACCACAGATGAGCAAGTTTAGGGTGGAAAGACTTCACTTCACTGTCTGGGACCTGCATCTTTGAAGATCAACAAGACAATAGGCTAAAAGTCATCTCTAACTTTCCCCAACAGGGACTGTCCTCCTACCTTTCCCCCTCGGTGGATGTGGTACCACACAGAAGTACCACCAAAGTCCACGTGGAAGTCTGTGTAGCAGCCCTTGACGCTCATCAGACAGTATCTGGCAGAAAATAAGATGAGAAGAAGGTGAAAACGAGTGGTGACCCACATTTGAGAGCAGATACTTCATATTCAGAGGGTCTGGGCTGCCCAAACCCAGGCCAATGGCTCAGAGCAGCACCAGAAGACAGCTCCAGAAGCTCCCGTGTCCCAGGTCTGGCCTACAGGGCAGGATGAGCAGCTCAACAGACTCCAGGTGTCTCAAGATGGTGAGCACCAAGGGTCTCCTCAAAGCACAGTGAGCTCCTAGAAGCCATGCCACCACCCTTCCACACATCAGGGGCTTAAATCCCTGACTGCAGTGTGTCCTTCACAAGTGTCACCCACTGAAATAAGCGGAGACACCATTCCTCCCACTTCCCCTCAGCAGAAAGTGCTTCTCCCTTGGGCAGTTTTCTTGCCAGAGATGCTTTGTTGCCCACCACCACCACCAGAACAGCACGGGAAGTCACTTACTTCTGCACCTTTGGGTACTGCATCTCCAGGATGGCATTTGTAGACTCTGTCTGACTCTCCTTCAGATGTCTGGGCCACATGTTATCAACCCAGTCAATCAGATCCACCTAGAGCAGAAAGGTGGGAGACATGAGTAGAGATGAAAAGGGCACAGCAATCCTTCTTGCTACCCTCAGCCTGTTCTGGAAGCTCAAATACCTGTTGCCTGCCTGGTAAGCCCACAGCTCACACCAACTGGGTGGCTCTGGGACTCACTGGGCTCACCAAAGCTACAGCTCAGAGCACATCCACAACAAACAATGGGACCAAGGAAGAGAAGGAAGCTTTGGTGTTGGCCAAATGGCCATAATTCCTCCTTTTTGCCCCCTACTCCCAACCTTCCCAATAGTACTGGTGCAATTCCATCTGTAAAGCACTTTGGACCAGCTCTTCTGATGGCAGTTGGTTTGTGGTGAACTTTTGAATTCACACAAGTGACAAACACCACTGTGAGATCCCAAGCATGGCCTTGAGATGCTGGTTTTCCACTTAGGGACTATCCAGGAACATGCTGGGCAACATCTGTTAGGGTGGGATTCAACTCCCCAGGCTTCAGGACAGCAAGAACAGGCAGAGATGTCCAGGCTCCCTCTACAGTTGACAGAGAAAAGCAAATGATCCCTACTTTCTCTCCACCAACTCCAAAGGGAGTTCAGGATGACCATCCCATCCATCCCACCTTCCACACTCCAGCAAGGGCAACTCATTTTCCCTGTCCCTCCCTCTTCCAGCACGCCTCGGGTCTCTGCCCTCAGAGATTCCAGCATTTGGCATCAGAAACCTTCCCTGCACAACCCCCCAGACACAGGGTCACCATCCTAACAAGACCATGGTTTCCAAACATGGAGGAAACCCCAAAGCTCACCCAGCATCCAGGCTTCAGCCACTCTCTCAGGAGAAAGAGTGTGGTTGAGCTCTGCTGTCCCATTTTGGCCCTGATTTAGGAATTCTAAACCTGGTCATGTGTCATGGGAAGCCACCCCTGCCTTCCTCCTCTCTGGCCAAAACAGCTGATCCAGGGTGTGGGAAAGGGCTCTGCACCAAAGATCAGAGCAGCACTGAGGAGGTAGGTGGGCCCAAGCCTGAACGACAGCCAAGGCCTTGGTAGGCAGTGGGATCAGTCAACTGGGAAAGGCTGGAAACCAGTGTCCCTGTGCCATCCCCAAAACTCTCCGTGGCTGAGCACAAATCCGACCTCTCTATTCAAACTCTGTGCCTGTTCTCGATCACCAGCCAGCAGGAGCAGGTTACTTCACTCTAATTAGTCCTCAGCCAATGACTTCCATTCCTCTAATTACTGACAGCAATCAACCAAGTCAGGTCTCTGCAGAATGACACACCAGGGACACGACTATGGTCACCAGAGCTGATGGGTGCCCAGGCTGGGCAGCTCCAGCAGAGAAGTTCTCAGTCAAACACAGGATCAGCTCCAGCAGCTTCCAGAGGACAACGGTGACAACCCTGGCTGACCCCACGTGTGTGACCAGCAGTCCTTCTCCTCCCCACGTTCAACTCTCCAGAGGACAATCATGAGGGAGAAGATATTCCCGAGAAGGAAGAGCCAGGCTTACCGTAGCTGGTCTCTGCACCAGGTTCTCCAGCTTGGTGTGGCTGAACTCCAAGCTGATGACATTGTAAAGTTTCTCTCGTTCAGCCTCTGGTGTTTCGTAGTAGCGGGCCCACTGTGCCATGGACATCTCGATATCCCTCTGAGTGTTCACATCCATGACGTCCACCATCCGTCGGCTCCCTGTCGGAACAGACAGACGTCACTGGAACTGTCCCTGTGCACAGTGGACCAGCCAGAAGAGGCACTGCAGGAGACAGGAGACATGGGACCCTTCCTCAAGAACCCACCTGCACACTGGTGCAACACCTTGGCCTCTGCCATAATTTCATCTCCTTCCATACCCACAGTGAAACAGATGTTGGTTCAGGTCACAGAATCACAGACTGGTGGGAGTGGGAATGGACCTCTGGAGATCATCTAGCTCAACCCCCTGCCAAAGCAGGGTCACCCAGAGCAGGTGGGACAGGAATTCATCCCGATGGGGTTTGAACGTCTCCAGAGACAGAGGCACCACCCTCTTCCAGGGCTCTGCCACCCTCAAAGTCAAGAATTTTCTCTTCATGTTTAGATGGAACTTCCTATGGCCAAGTTCATGCCCGTTGCCCCTTCTCCTGTCATTAGGCATCACTGAGAAGGTTTTGGTCCCATTCTCTTGACATCCACCCTTTAGATATTGATTAGTGTCAACGAGATCCCCTCTTAGGCTTCTCTTCTCCAGCTCCCTCAGCCTTTCCTCAGAGAGGAGTTCCATCCCCTTGACCATCTTTGTAGCCCTACATCAAACTAGACTCCTCAAGCAGGTATGAGTTGTGATCCACTGGTAAAGGATGGCTCAGGTTCAACCTAGCTGGACACTGGGGGGATCCACAAAATCAGACCCCCAGCTTTGATAAATCCTGTGATTCTCCCCATTCCTCCTCCCCATCTGCCCAGGCTGCAGCAGGGGCACGCCGTGGTGGTCCCTGGACACTTACCGACACACAGCCGCACATCATTCACACTGAAGTCCGGATCTGGCATCCTGTAGGACAAAACACCTTGCTAAAAAAAAACAATCCTGAAGTACTTCTGGTTGTGGATCCTTCCCACCTGTAACCCCAGTATCAGCACCCTGAAGATATTATTAGGTTTCTTTTTGGGTGTGGGTGAAGACCACGCAACTAGATCTCTGGGGACATCAATCTGGGCTGAAACGTTAGGCCCAACTTCCAGGAAGTACATTTGGGAATGGGATATATCATCTCTAGAGCATGAGCTGTTTGTTGTACAGTGGTTTCTGGCAAAGGAGCAAGTGGGCCTTGAGCTAAGTAACCCTACCTCTCATTTTCAAGAGTGCTCGTAGGAGTTATCCCAATATAAAGGATCTAAGGGACGCAGCCAGAGCGGTACAAGCGGCGTATTTCACTGACACAGCACAACCACTCCGACTGTTTGTACTGGCAAACTCATCTGCACAAACATTGTCACAGGAAGAAGGGGCGGGCAGCCATTCAAGCAGCTTTTGACCCAGAGAAAGAACCAAAAGCTCAGGAGAAATCTCATTTTACCCACACTGTAATTCTCCAGATCAAATCCCTGCCCTCCCAAGTCACCCACCCAGCAGTTAAAACTGAGCCCAGCACAACTTCCAGTCTAATTTATCCCAGTACAGTGCATCAGGCACTGGGACAAGGTGTTGGCCCTCTGTCTGCAGCCAGTGGAGGAAGTTTAAAAGCAGCCTTGTTGATACTGGCTCTGACAAAAGTTTGCAAGGGCTATTTTATTCCTCTAACTTTGATATTAATCAACACCAAAAACCACTGTATTGGATCAGGTTGGCTTTTTTATCATTATTATTATTTTTTGTTTTGGTAAAAGATGCATGTAATGCTTTGATATAATATTTCTTGCCTTAAAACTACATCTATTTATAGGGACATCATAAAAGAGCACAACGTCTTGCATCAGTGCAGCTTCACACTCAAGGCTCTAAACCTTTCCTGACTAGGCAAGAAAGAGAGAGATCATAGAATCATAGAATGGTCAGAGTTGGAAGGGACCTTCAAGATCATCCAGTTCCAACCCCCCTGCCATGGGCAGGGACACCTCTCTCTAGAGCAGGTTGCTCCAAGCCCCATCCAACCTGGCCTTGAACACTTCCAGGGATGGGGCATCAACAACTTCCCTGGGCAACCTGTTCCAGTGCCTCACCACCCTCACACCAAAGAACTTCTTCCTAAGATCTCATCTCAATCTCCCCTCTTCCCATTTAAAACCATTCCCCCTCGTCCTGTCACTAGACTTCCTGACCAAGAGTCCCTCCCCAGCTCTCCTGGAGCTTCCTTCAGATCCTGGAAGGCTGCTCCAAGGTCTCCCCGGAGCCTTCTCCTCTCCAGGCTGAACAGTCCCAGCTCTCTCAGCCTGTCCTCACAGCAGAGCTGCTCCATCCCTCTAATCATCTTGGTGGCCCTGCGCTGCACCTGTTCCAACAGTTCCATGTCCTTTCTATGATGGCAATTTAGAAGTAACCATATTGGGTAAATCAGGTTGGAATTCTGGAAAATGCCAGAAATACTACAAATTGCATGACTCTCTGACAATAGATGCCTATATTGCTAGGAAAAAAAACACAAAACCAACACAACAAAAGCCAGACAGATGTTGCATCAGAGCAGCAGCGGGATTTTCCAGATATTTAGTGGAATTGTCATCACCTACAGCCAATTCAGGCCTCTCGTTTTAAACCCAAAAAGATTCCTAAGAACAGGATAACTGAGCTGGAAGATATGTTTCACAGTATGGAAGGAACAGCATGGACAGGACACAGCCATGCCACCTCGATCCAGCTATCAAGATCAAGTCCCCCCCCTCGATCCACCTACCAGGATCAAGTCCTACATAGTGTGGAGATAGAGAAGGAATTGGGCAAGAGACACCCACCACCCAGCACTGCCAACACTTACTTTATCCCCAGGCCATCCGAGCTCCTGAAGATGAGAGGGTCTCTCAGGCCACCCCGCTGGATGTACTCCACTGTGAAGTCTGGAGTGGGGAGACAAGAAGGAGGAAGGTCTTAGGGAAGACTTCTTCAGGGGACTATGGACAAACTGAGGTTAGGAAGGATCTCCAAAGAACTTTAGGCCAACCCTGATCCCAGCAAAAGGACTTCAGATTCAGATCAGGTTCTTCAGGGCCCTCTGCAGTTGAGAATCATAAACTGGTTAGAGTTGGAAGGGACCTTAAAGATCTTCTAGTTCAGCCCCATGTCCTGGGCAGGGACACTTCCCACCAGACCAGGTTGCTCCAAGCCCCATCCAGCCTGGGCTTGAACCCCTCCAGGGATGGGGCAGCTTCTCCAGGCAACCTGTGCCAGGGTCTCACGCTCAAGAACTTCTTCCTAACAGACCCAAGAACCTCCTTGTATCTTGGTGGCAAGGTCAGCCAGTGAAAAAAACCCAACACAACCTATTCCTCACTATTCCTACACCCCTTTGGAGATGCTGGAAGACCTGTGAGCAGCATGGTGCGTGCTGCTGACAAGCTTCAGACAGGCCCCCCGGGGATGAGGGGAAATTTGCCACAAGAGGCTGTGCCAGACAGGGGAACAGCACGGATTTTGCTCCCCACTTCCTTAAGAGGCTCCCAGCCAAGCTAAGAGATGCCTTGAAGAAACTCTCCTCCCTCCTGGTAAATCCTCATGAGGTCTGAGCTGGCTGGGTGATGAAAAGACACCCCGCTGAGCCATAAGGATGGTGAAAGAAAGGGGAGAGGATCCCAGGAGTTCTATAAATTAAGGATCTAGTAGACACGTGGCTGCAATTACAGGTGCTGACCCAAGTGAACCCTCTCAGTTCCTGGCTGCCACATGTCCCAGCCAGCCTGTAGAGCCACAAAACTGGCTCGTGGCTCTCCAGAGCAATAGGTTTCCGTGCCATTTCCCACACATGCTCCTTCTTCACCAGTTCCCCTGGCACAAGGGAAGCCACGAGCCCATCCTCCACCCATATGCCTCAACGTTGCCTTCAAACTGCTCGGAAATCTCTGCAGGACTTGCACGGGGTGGGGGGGGTTAAGCAAAAAACATCCCCCATCCGCTCAGGTTATGCAAGTTTACAGTCTAGGGAAGCACAGACTAGTGCAAACAGCAGTTTTCCCAACTTTCCAGGAAGGATGGAAAGTAAAAAGCAGCAAAATGCAGGAGAACAGGAAAGGATTTCGTTAATCCTTGAATTCGCTTCAATTGCCTTGTGGCCGCCCTTCAAGTTGGCAGCTGGGGAAGCTCTGGGTGTAGTCGGACACAGGAGAGCAGAGCCAACTGTGAGCACCATCAGCTTTCCACGAAAAGCTCGGGGAAAGGTCATCTCCCCCAAAATTCCTCGCTGGAGAAACAGCCAGCCACAGCAGCTGCCTGGTTCCCGACAGCGGTAGCACACGCCGCAGCACAGCAGGCCCAAGACAAACCTTTGCCTTCCATGAAGACCACGAAGGTGGAGTTAAACTTGTTGGTGGACAGCTTCTCCTCCAGGTCAAACGTCCTCTTCCCTTCGATTTCATCGTCGGAGATGCCATCGTCCTCGTAACGCCGCCTCATCGTGCCACGCTGAGGAGAGAACAGAGCAGGAAGGACAGAGTTACGGACCAGGAGGAGCAACCAGGTGGCTTATCTTATCTCAGCCAGGATCTCCAGGAGATCCCTCACCCTGAAGCTGGTGGTCCCTGGGAAGCCCCCAGGAGAGAGAAAAGAGATCCCAGCATCACTGCAGTGTATTATCCATGAGGTTTTTTGCTCAAAAGGCGCTGTGGGCATCAGTTTTCAAGAGAGATGCACCAGAGAAGATCCATTTAGGCAACGTCCACCACTCAAACATGATTTTTTGCTCCTTCTACAACTAAGAGATGGAGCCAGGCTGTAGGGAAGACAGGTAATTCACTCCTAATGAGCGCTAATTAGCGGAGGAGGGGAGATAACTCAAGTAGAACTGGGGCAAAGGAGAAAGAATCAGTTCCCATTTTTACAGGTGCATGGGAGGTACAACCACTTGGGAACTTAAATCCCTGCCAGAACACCAAGTGATAAAGGAAGGGATGGTTTTTGTTGGTTTTTTTTTTCTGAATAAAGCTTTAAAGTGTTCAGTTTTGGACACAAAAGTTGATTTATTCCCTTGGTTTTTAGGGAGGAGGTAGTAGGGAGGGGGGAAAAGCAACCCTTTCCACGGAGGGTCTCCCAAGTACATCTGTAGTGGGATTCCTGACAGACATCCTCTTCCAGCATTGCTGGATCTGGAAGAAATTATTGTCCCCAGCTGTTGGCCACTCTTCCAGAGACAGGCAGAGCCATTTGTGGGAAACGCTCCCTAAATCCCCTCTGATAAAAACCAACCTGGTGGGAATTAGCCAAGCTGGCTTCCCCCAGTCAGGGATGCTCCCGTTATAAAGTCGTCACACACAGCCAGGGACAGGATGGGGGACAGGAGGTGACACAGCAGGCACTGTCACATCTGGCACCAGGATGGTGGCACCTGCCACCAGAGGAGCACAGTACACCCCCAAAACCCACCACCAGTCCCAGTCCCACACTGGGATGCTAGAATTCCCCGTTGCTGGTGATGTGACCGACGGCATCACAGTCCCTGCGTGGCTTCCTGGGAGTTTAATAGCTTGTTTCTCCCCTCTTTCGGGATCTCCAGGAAAAGGCAAGAGTCCTTTTTTCCCCAAGATTCTCCTCCCAGTGCTCCCAGCAAGCCACAGCTCTCCTCCTGGGCATCCAGCACCCATCTGGACTTCACCCAAAGCCATTCTCCATTTCCTCACCCAGCCAAGGGTAAGGCAGGGCTTGCTCTGACCACACCAAGGTCCCAGAAGGTAGAAGCCCACCTCGCAGTGATGGTGACAACCCTCCAGAGGGTTTATTTTAGAATCATAGAATGGTTGGAGTTGGAAGGGACCTTCAAGATCATCCAGTCCCAACCCCCCTGCCCTGGGCAGGGACACCTCTCCCTAGAGCAGGTTGCTCCAAGCCCCATCCAGCCTGGCCTTGAACACTTCCAGGGATGGGGCATCAACAACTTCCCTGGGCAACCTGTTCCAGTGCCTCACCACCCTCACACCAAAGAACTTCTTCCTAAGATCTCATCTAAATCTCCCCTCTTCCAGGGGAAGAGGCTGACTTCCCCAGGGAGTCTGCCCCCAGCCCTGGTCCCACTCACCTTCTCCATAACCCCTGGTCCCACTGCTCCCCCCAGCCCATCATACACCAAAAAGTTGAATTAAACATTCCCAGGATTATTTTCCAGCCATCCATCCCTCTGATCACTACATTGCTTCACTAGGTCCTCTCTTCTCTTTAAAGATACTCTTAAAACTAATCCCTTCAGTGCAAAAGCATGTGGGGACACTCATTTTTGTTCTATAAAGGGACTTTTTTGGGTTTTTTTTCCCCCTTCCCTATAACATGTTAAGTTTAGCCTCACACTTTTAAGGCTGACCCATTCCACAAGTAGTTTCCCAACGGTGGGACACAGAGCTTTACCTCTTCCTGGCTGTTAACACCTCATTAACTTTCCAACCCCCACCCGCCCAGAAACCTGAACAAAACAGGGGCATAAACTCCTCCTTTGCAAAGCAGGAACAACAGGCTGCTCCTAAACGGGAATAGTTCAGGAAAAAGCCCCCAAATCAATATTCTCCAAGGGCTTCCCATGATTAAACAATATGGAAAAGGGCTGGGCGTTTGCAGTCTTTTGTCTTAAGCCTCCAACTAAGCAGGGAAAGCAACCAGGAGTATTTTCTTTCACTGTGAGGGTGAACAAACCTTATAAAGAACTTTCTTTTAAGAAAAAAATAAAATATATAATCACTGAATCTGTTTCCACCACGTGGTGCCCGGTTTTAAAACGAGAGCACGGCGCAAGGGAGAGGGAACCTCTCCTATCCTAATCCTATCCAGGATTTATGGATACAGGAGATACACGCTCAGTGCTTGCCAAAAAACCCCCAGTGTTTTGGGAAAGGTTCGTTTCCAAACCAGCTACCCCCAGGGTAGACACATGTCCCTGCTGTCCTGGTTCCTAGGAACCTCACCCCAGCTCCTAGGAAGAACTCCAGGAAGATCTTCCTCCATCCACAACCCTCTCCCCACCTCTCACCTCCGTGCTGGTGGCCTGAAAGGGTCCAAAAGAGCTGCCTGGGAAGGATGGAACCGGCTGATCCTGGCATGGCCACACGGCAAGATGCCCATGGTGAGGAAGGATGGAGCAGGTAGAGCTGTTGATGGCTGAAGACCTGGTTTGGGTGCCCTGGGCTCCCAGCATGGGTGGGTGGAGCTCTGCTGGCTCCACCTTTGGGGCACAACCAGCTCCTGTTAACCCATGGGAGACCTAGCTGGAGTCTCCCAGGCAGTGAGGTGAGCACCTCTGGGTGCCACAGGACCAACAGCTCCTCTCCCCATCGCTCCAGCTCAGCACCCACTTCAGAAAGAACCATTTTCTGCAGCACTTGTCCAAGCTGGGGAGGGAGAGACCCACCAAAACACACTCAGAGGTTCTTCCAGGCTGGATGAGAACACAGGGTTCTCCTGGCCACACAGTATGAGTCCAACAGGAGAAAAAACACCAGCCCAGCTGATTCCAGCTCCACAGACCCTTCCTCACCTCCTCTAAACAGCCCCATTTGCTGAAAAAAATCACAATTCTCATTCCAGAATCATTTCAAATCACTTCTGCTCTGAAGAACGCTGCCCAAGGGTGAGGAAGGCTGAGGTTATAGAGGCAAAAACACCAAGGAAACCTCATTTGTAGCCTTCCCTTTAGCACTTTCAGAGAAAGAAGAGGTCATGATGCTTCCCCGGGCTTGTTTGGATCCTGTGCAGGATCCATCCAGCTGAAACATGTCTCAAATCCTGCCCCAGGATGCTCCTGGCCATCAGCAATTCCTGATGGGATACCTTTGGCTGCTCTTACTGTTACAAGGACATCACATTATTTTGCAGGTATCTTATTCCTTCCTAAAATTACACCAGGATAATCCAAGGCACACCAGGTCCAGGTAAGGATGCTAAAAAAACCCTTCCAGCATGCCCAACTTTTCACTTACCCCAGGTCCCAGGCAACACTAGGACACAAGGCCCAGGACTCCCAGCCCCAGCAGGCAGTTCTGGGTCATTAAGGTGATTAGAGGATGTGCATAATGAAGCAGAGGATGGTGGACCTTGTAGTCTGTAGGTCTCAGTGGGTTTGGCATCAGGTGGGTGGTGGGATGCTACAGGACCAGACTGTGGTTTGTGTTTTGACCTGCTTACTTCTAGGTGGCAGATTTGGGGAAAAGCAGCTCCTTTTTGCCTTCTCTGGGTAAAAAACTTCACGAGATTAGAAAGATAAGGTGAGAAGCACAAAATTTTACATAGTCAAGGGAGGTGATTCTATTCCTCTATTCTGCTCTGGTGAGACTCCAACTGCAGTACTGCATCCAGCTCTGGAGTCCTCAGCCACAGGAAGGACATGGATCTGTTGTAGAAGGCCAGAGGAAGCTATGAAAATATTCCAAGGGCTGGAGTCCCTCTGCTGCGAGGACAGGCTGAGAGAGTTGGGGGGGGTTCAGTCTNGCAACTCCAGCATGGCTCAATAAGCATCCTCAGGAGCTTGTCCCAGACCACGATGGCTGCAGCCACACAAGCGGGTAGGAACCCAGCACAAGCTCAGTCTGACAGCTCCCTGAAAGATTTCCTGCCAGACTGGATGCCACATGCTGCATTGTCTGTCCCTCTGCAAGTGGCACCAAGCCAGCACACGCTTCGGATTGTGCGGGCCGGCTCATTCAATGGAATTGCGACCACATGGCCAAGGCCTGATGCAGATCCCACTGGTGCTGTAGGTGGAGATGCTGTGCTCATGGCTTGGGGTACAGCCCCAGCAAAAAGAAAAAGGGGATCCCACCAGGACAAGGACACAGCCAGAGATGCGGTGTGGAGCAGCTCCTTCCACCTGCTCCCTCCTTGTGCCCCGTCACCGCTGGCCCTAGACGCTCCAGTTCAGCATTTTGGCCACCAAACCACTTTGTGATGGTTAATCCTGAGCAAAAATTCCAACTGGGAGGGTCAGATCCCACTCCCATCCCACCTGAAGCTGCAGTAAATGACCTGGTCACTTGCTAACAAACTTGGAGGCTTTATGACTGGAGATGCCATTCAACAGCGATAAAAACTTCACTTTTCTCCAGCTAAATCCACCCTGTGGGACCAGGGAAACGTTTTTTTCCCCTCATCTCCTTCTCATAGAATCATAGAATCACAGAATGGTCAGAGTTGGAAGGGACCTTAAAGATCATCAAGTTCCAACCCCCCTGCCATGGGCAGGGACACCTCTCCCTAGAGCAGGTTGCTCCAGGCCCCATCCAACCTGGCCTTAAACACTTCCAGGGATGGGGCATCAACAACTTCCCTGGGCAACCTGTTCCAGTGCCTCACCACCCTCACAGTAAAGAACTTCTTCCTAAGATCTCATCTAAATCTCCCCTCTTCCAACTTAAAACCATCACCCCTTGTCCTGTCACTAGACTTCCTGACCAAGAGTCCCTCCCCAGCTCTCCTGGAGCTCCCTTCAGATCCTGGAAGGCTGCTAATCACAAGGCACAAGGCAAACAGCCACACTGCAAAGGTGTAAAGACAAGGAAATGAGGCAGAAGAGCCTTAAACTCTAATCCCTTTACAACAGGGAAACAGGGATGGTGAACACGGAAGGAAAGGGTCATCTCCTCCAGCCTGGCAAATTCCAAAGCCTAATGCTCCTGTCATCGGCACAGCATCAGCTCCAAAACCCCATTCCAGACCAGCTTTGCGTGTTCCCGTGGGCAGGGAAGAGTCTGTCCTCCTAATTTGCACAGTATGTAGGAGAATAGGATCCCAGTCACGGCCGAGGACCCAAAAAGAGCCGCCACAATACAAACAGCTCCCACCAGTTACACAAGGCCTCTCCCGTACTGGGCCAGGGCCACGGCGCTTTCATGCCATTGTTTTCTTGGGAAGGGTGGGGAAAACAACAAAAAACCCCAACATTTCAGTGCGTGCAGAGCAGACAGGAGGGAGGAAAAGCTTCTGCGCTCCCAAGCGGGTGTTTTGGGACACAGACAGCATCTGCTGGGGCTTTGGGCAAATCTCTGCAGCAGTTTTATTCCCTTCTCCTGGAGCCTGCAGCTTCCTCATAGCAGTTATGCAACCCGTGGCTCTCCAGATCCCAAATTTGGGTCTCCACACTAGGGTAGCTGAACCTACAGCTTGTTTAGGGACACTCCAAGAGCCCTCTGCCTCCCTCTCCACCACCAAATTGTTTTTCCTCCCGCCCAGCGTCAGCTGCTGGTTCAGCCAGAGACACACAGCTTCCAAGAAGGAGATCAGCAGACACCCCCAAAGCCACCATCCAGGAATATCCCAGATGAAGCTCAGCCCCGGCAAAGCAAGGAACAAGTCAGGCACATTACACATATCTCCTTACACATACCACCTCCTTCACGGGAGGGGATTCTCCCCCTCTACTCTGCGCTCCTGAGACCCCACCTGGAGTCCTGTGTCCAGCTCTGGAGTCCNTGGACAACCTCAGCATTAAGCAGCGCTATTTAAATATTGCCTTTTTATTTTTCCTGCCTCCCCACTTTTGTGATCTGCATTAGGATTTGGGTATTTTTCATCCTGCTGAGAGTTTTACTAAGGAAGAACAGCCAAGAAGCCCAAAGTCCTTCTCTCTGTGTCAGGCAGGGTCAAGATAAAGGCAGTTTATTCATCTTCCCAACACCAGACAGCCGGGAATTCTCATCCAGGAAAGCTGGCCTTCACCATTTCTTTCTGGCCCTCTGGGGTACCATTCACTTAATGTAGAAAATACGAAGCATGAATATTAATCCCACAAAAGGCTCCAGTCTTATCCCTTCTATTCTGATCCCTTCACCTGCAGCCTCCTTCCTTCTCCCAGGAATGCCGAGGAAGCACCTCACAGTGAGACTCTTCAAAATCCTTCCTTGGGCACCTCTGTCTATCAGCAAGCAATATCCCAATGGAGCACAGCTACCTCTAACAGCAAAGAAACTGACAGTTGGCTGAAGAAAAGCAAAAGATCTCTCCTGGGAGTTTTTCTTTATGAGAAAAGAATGAGAACAAGGTCACATTTTTGGGAAAAGGCAAAAAAAAAAGGAACAAGTTGTGCCTTTCACTGAAAGAGCCTCCCATATTTACAGTGAAACCAACAAACACCGCAGTATTTCAGTCACTTCCTGGCCTGTCTCCTCCTGGTCTCTTCCCCATTTCCCAACATCTCCATCTCCTGGCCCCTGGGAAGCCTCCTCCTGCTGGGACACAGCTCCTTCCTCTTCAGGACACCAGAGGACCCCTCAATTTCCCTCTCCATGTGCCTCCTCCCCTTCATCTGCTGGGTTTCCAGAGCAGTGTGCCTGGTTTGAAGCCTCCCATGACCTTCCCTTATTCCTCCTGATTAAGGATGAAGAACACAGCCCCGTCTTACTCCAGTTTCAGAACTTCTACCTGACTCCCAGAAAACGTAGAGAGCTGCCTGATTTACCAGTAGATTTCCCTCATTCACCAGCTTCCTCACCGGGTGCCTCCCAGCCAGCCATCCCTTTTTAGGTTTACTTTGTTGAAATTCATCCAAATTGGGAATAAACCAACCACTTCAACTGTCCTCAGTTTATAAATTTCACTTCTCACCTATTTTTACATGAAAGAACTACACTTTTTTGTTTAGGTGAGCTCTGACCTTCCACATCCAAACTCCTTGATGGGTGTCTTAATCCTCAGCAAGTACCTGTGGCAAAGAGCAGTGTCCAGAATCCAGTCACCAAGAAACCATACTGAGATCCACCAGCAATTAACAGCCAAATTAGATCCTTTAGATAGAGGGAGGGGGTCCTGCAACTCTGGGAAGGCACATGGCAGGAGAAGGGACAATCATGGAAGCAGCAAGGCAGACCCAGGGCAGAGCAGATGCCAACACCAGAAGTGGGTATGCAGGGAAGACACTCCCTTGGAAGTATTTTGAGATACAGCGTGGAGAACCAAGGCAGGAAGATTATGAAATCCAACCAGCAGCCTGCCAGGTTATGGCTTATCTTAAGCACAAGACCTTTACCTTTCCATACTTCTTTACTCCAAGCCTGCACCTCCCACATTCAGCTCCTAGACCTCCAAGCTCTGGTCCATAAAAGCACATTATTTGTGTTTCTCTCCCCCAGGAGAGCAGCAACAGGCTCTGTCCTCTGTGCCTCAACCTTCAACCACTTCAGTTTCTCCTTTCTCCAAAGCGTGGGAAGCAATAACTAAACCACAACCCCTCCCATCACCCTTAGGGCACAAAGGGGTCCTCCAGAGATGGGTCCGTGTGGTTTTGGGAATATTTTGGCTCTGCAGAGCCATTTGCTTGGCCAAACAACCACCAAAGCCCAGAGATGATTAATGAAGTAGTCCTGGGCTCCCCACTTCCCCAGCTAGAAAGAGGTCCCAGAGTAGAATCTGAAGTGAAGGCCATAATATCCCGAGAAAGAGATCCAGGATAATCCATCAGTGGTCATATTCTTCTCGGGGCCAGCCCAACTTTAGGACAAGCCAGGAGGTGTCTAATTTTAGCAGCTCTGCACGCCCTTTCCACCAATGATGACTATCTGGAGAAGATGACCACGCTAAACTAACTCTTCTCCTGCCTGGTTTCACAAGAGGAACCCAAGAACTAACACAGCACGCTTAACCTAGGTTAAATCATGGAATTATCTAGGTTGGAAAGGACCTTTCAGATCACAGAGTCCAAACATCAACGTCCCTCAGCCCCCTTCTGTCTCTCTCAAGAGCTGGAGAGCAAAACTAGTGTAGCCCATGTTGAACATTCCTGGACAAAGAGAGATTCAAAGTACCAGGCTGAGAAGCGATGAGGAATCTACTCGGAACTGGAGCCCTTCCAGGCTTCACAGCTCCAGGAGGGATTCCTATCACGAGCAGGGCTGGCAGCATTTCAGAATTAGCAGTGACAATGCTTTGGTTTGCACTTTTGGGTTACGAAATTGGCTGTACACAAGGAATAGTTGGGGAATTGGAGCAAGGCTGAAAGAGGCAGGCCTTGGAGGCGGCACCAAGGAGAACTCCAGCAGCTGTCACCAAACCACAGGCTGACCAGCCACAGCAGAGACACCACGAGACAGGGGAAGGTGCTAGAGCAGATCACAGATGGGCAAGGCTGGCAACAGTCCCAATAAGGCACTGCTGCTCCTAGGAAAGGAAACAGTTTCTTACTCCAGTCACCTGCACCATATTTCCTCTGTAGCCACTGTCCCAACTAACCCTTAAACCATCCATGCCCACCACCAGGACAAACCCTGCCTGGATTCTACAAGACCTTGAGGAAACTCATGATGGACCATTCAGCCCCTCCACCAACCCACTTTTAAGGACTGAACACCAATCCTGAGCCACACGTGTTGTGTTAGAAGCCACTCTTTGATGTTCAGCCTTGTCATTTCTCAAGCAGACGGAGCAAACTCCTTGAATTACCTCTCACCTCTTCCAAAACAGAAGAAATTCAAGGAAAAACACTGCTGTGTAGACCCCTTTCCCTGCCAGGGAGTCTCCAGGAGGTGCTGTGCAGTCAGGAAGATGAGCATTACCAGCTCTGCTACTCCTTCTCCTTTGTATGGGAAAGCAATGGAGTATCCCCAACATGGAACAAAGTAGACCAAAATTCTCCAAAAAGGCAGGTTTGAAAATTACATGCACTTAGATCCATTTTTCTCACTTGGGAAAGAGTGGATCATTTATCTCCAGCCCACACAGCCCACCAGTAAGAGACCCAGAAGAGCTGGCACTAGGGAACACGTAGAGCCACCTGGAAAACAACCCAGAGCCACTGGGATGAACATGAACAGCGTGAAAACATCTACTAGGAAGGTGATTTCCTCCTTAATGTGTCCTGTTACACCATCACTGCCCAAATTCCCTCCTGCTTTGCTCCACAAGGAGTCCAGGACTTGCCTCTTCCTTCCTCCAGATGAGGCAAAGCGGCTCAGCAGGTTACTGACACCTGGAAATACTTAGGCACAGGGAATTAGAGCCACTGAGGCAGCTTGACCCTGAAGGATGAAGCCAGACTCTTTCCAGTGGTTCCCAGTGACAGGACGAGGAGCAACGGGCACAAGCTGGAACAGAGGAAGTTCCATTTGAATATGAGGAGAAACGTCTTTGGGGAGAGGGTGGAAGAGGCCACCCAGGGAGGGTGTGGAGTCCCCTTCTCTGGAGACCTTCAAGCCCCACCTGAATGCAATCCTGAGGGATGTGCTCTGGGCAACCCTGCTTTAGCAGTGGAGCTGGAGGGGATGATCTCTAGAGGTCCCTTCCAACTCTGACAATTCCCTGATTCCATGAAGGAACATACGTTACCAGCCCTTTCCTTTCCATTTCCAGCCGCCTCAGCTCGATCCCAACATTACAGCTCCTGAAAGCCCAAGACTAGATGGGAGAGCAAGGGGGACACAGGGAATTCTTAGATGAACACCACAGATGACCCTTTTTTTAATAAAAATACAGGCTTTTCTGCTCTTACACCTTCTTATTATTCCTCCAGCATTCCCTTTGCTGTCTCTCCAAGCTCTGCAGCGCTCTTCTCTCTCTCTCTCCCCCTTCAGATTTTCACCACTGCCTCATGAAAAGTTGGAGAAGGTAAAAGAGGACACCACGGAAAAGGACCATCCCCTCCACGTATCTCGCTCGTGGTGAAAACACGCCTTGCTGCTTGGGATCTGCTTTTCCTGATAACAGTTCTATCCAGCAACGTCCCCATCCTTCCTCTCCGTGCCTTTTATCAAGCCACTTCTTCTCCCAAACTCTGTTAGGACAGCACCCTCCTGCAGCCAGTTCCCAACCCCGAGGGCCAGCACTCACAGAAACCACAGATGATGATCACACCCTGGAGCCTCTTCCTTGAGAGAAAAGGGTGTGGAGGGGTTAGTTCTGTTAAAACTCTTTGTTTGTGTACAGTGTGATAGCTAAAAACACATGAGATCCAGGGAAAGACAAAAAGGAGTCAGTGTTTCATCTGCTGCAGGGAGGGAAGTTTACTGCCCCTCTCACCACCACACCATCAACACGACCTGGTCTAGTTGACAACAGGAAAAACTGTCAGTCCTTTCCCCAAAAACTTACTGTGAACTGCATCTCAGCTCCTCGGGCAGCAGAGATGCCACCCAGATTTGCACCCTCAAGCACCCAACCTGGGTGGAAGCACTACAGAGAGGGCACCACCCCGTCAAATTATCACACAAGAGTGAACCCACCCAACTCTTCTCACCACCCTGCAACCCCAGGCAGATCCTGGCCCCAAAACCTCCTCCAGTTAAAGTTCCCAGGACTTCCACAAGGATTTGGGAGTCCCTGGACAGGCAGCTCACACTGCTTACCACAAGTACTGTTTCTACGGCAACAGAGATGCACAAACATGGAACACATAGGAAGAAAACTGAGAGAAACCCTGTCCAAAGGATCCATCTCTACCCCATCAGGGATTGAAGGGCTACACCTTGTCAACAGGTTTATCTGAATCATCCCAAATGCCAACAAGAAACACTGGTGGACAGCTATGCATCTTCCTCACCTGGTTCCTGGGAAAAAGGGGTAAACAAGGAAGATCAACTGATAAACTTCAAGTTTATCACTTCTCTCACCTGGTCTCTCCAGATTAAGCTCCAGACTTCGTAAGCAGAGCTCTTTGAGCTCCAGCAGCTCACGCTCATTCCCTTAAACCATCCTGGAGCCTGTGACTTCCCTATTGCATGAGCAAGGACAAGTGAAAATTAGCCAGCATGGTCCAACTGTTAGGACACAGGACACAGAGCATGCCCGAACTGCCCGAGATGCAACACGGAGGTGGAGGAGCATTTGCTCCTAGAGCTGCTGCCTGGCAGCACTGACATGACCCAAGAGGAAGGGAGTTAGAGAGGAAGCAGCACAAACATGCTCTTGCTGCCCCTTGGCCCTCAAAAATCAGAAATCATTAGCATCCTCATCAAGGGAAATCTAAGAGTTCTTGAAGGTGAGCAGCACAGGGAGCTCACACTGCTGTGGAAAGGGAAGAAGAATCCCAAAGTTCTGTAACAGCCCCCAAGAGGCTGACACCTTACTCCAAGACCTCCAGCAAAGGAACAGAGCCTGGACCAGCACAAGCACTCGTACAGCAAAGAGTTGGGTTTGCAGCTCAACCAGCTGGAGACCATCCAAGACGGAAGGTAGCTGGTTTCAGATTTTACTGACAGGCTTCCTGATGCTGCATCTGTGCAAGTGCAGTCCCAGACGGCTTCTGAGCTTCAGCTGAAACGGTCACATCCCATTTTCCAGAGGTATATACCCACCCACTGCTCCCTGTCCCCTCCCAGGTTTGTTCTGTCTGACCCTCACTCCAAGAACATCAATTTAACTGAGATCCCAAGTTCTCCAAACCAACTGGAGATAACAATTCCAGTTCTGAGATACACACTTCCCACCCTTCTTGCCTCCCAGTGCTTTTGTACTTTGGTATGTAATTACAGGCCCTGCCGTCCTACCGCAGGGTTTGCTCTTCCCACTTGGCTCTTTTGCTTTTCCCAAGGCAACCAAGGGAGATCCTTCTCTGCTCTCATCTCCTCCTCCACCAAGAACGGGCAGAACATCCAGAGTAAGACAGATCTGCTCATCTGCTCATCCCCAACCAGAGATGTTCTCTGCAGAGCTCTCTCTCACACTGTCACAGAATCACACTGTCCACAGCTGTCCGACCACAACCAGTGACTGAGCCATGTTCCTCCTCACCTTCTACCTCTTCCACTTGCCTCCAACCTCCCCAACCCAAATTAAAGCAGGTCAGGCATTGTGTAGGAAAACCTGTGAGCTAATAAACCAGCTCTGGCAGCAAATCCAGCTTTCCAGAGCTCGGGCTGCCCGCTCAAAGCTCACCCATCATCTCCTCCTCCACAATCAGCAACGCTCTTCCAGCAGCAGGACCAGACATCTCAGCCTGAAGACAAGCAATTGCTTTCCCTCAGACATTTTTGGAGGGCAGTCAGCACACCAGCTTGGTTCTTCACCTTCTGATCAGGCCACCACTTCCCCCACATGTGCCATTTCACCCCAAAAGCCAGCCAGTGACCCACAGACCCTTGTCTGGGTGGCTCCTGTCCTAATTAGCCAACAATTAAATAAAATAAAAAGGTACTGGGGGCATGGGGACAGCTCTCCTAACTTGTTAGTGTCACCTCCTGCCGGGAGAACCATGTGAAAAATTACTGGTGCTTATTAACAGGAGACAAAAAGGCAGTTTGCAAATATTGTTTGGTAACTCATGAACTTACTTCAAGTGCTCCTGTGCTGTCTGGCTGCTTCCAGGAACACACTCAAGGTACAGCCAGGCCTGGGACAGAAAGAAGCCACCAGAGATAGAGATATTTCCCTCCTGTGGTCCTCTCCACTCACACAGAACATCATCCAGTAGGTTTCAGGGATGTATTTCCCCAAGGATCAGTAGGCTTTTGCATCTCTCAGGATCCAACCGCTCACAGGGATTTCTAAAGCTTTCCAAGGAGAACCCTCAGCCGCTGCAAGCTTCCACCAAAGAGCTGCCCAGATCAAATCTGAACAGTCCCTAAATTATTTTTATCTTTAAATTTACACCTGGGTCATTTGGAATGAGTCATTTGTAGTGTCTTCAGTTGGAGGCAGAAGCATGTGGCAGAGATTAATTACCTGACTTGCACAGATCCTGTCTAAACGAGGAAATCGAGGTGTGACCAGCAGACAAGTGACATTTGGCCAAACAGGGTTTCACACAGGGGACATAACAGAGGAGGGAGCACCACCAGTACCAAATTTCAAACTGGGAGGCCATGTAAAACCACCCAGATTCCAGTCCCAAATCCACAGGGCTTGTCCCACACTTCAGTACCACGGGAACTACACTGGTAACTT
Source organism: Thinocorus orbignyianus (assembly GCA_013400375.1). NCBI lineage: Eukaryota > Metazoa > Chordata > Aves > Ciconiiformes > Thinocoridae > Thinocorus > Thinocorus orbignyianus. The sequence continues at coordinate 48,255 of VXBW01007712.1, forward strand.
CACACCAGGACATGCGGGCGAGTCCCAGGTCAACAGGACCAGCCACGGAAAAGCCAGTATCCAGCAGGACTGGCCTCTGTGGAGCACACCAAGATCTGAGGAGGACAAACACCAGCAACCACAAGGGGATCATTAGCTGGTAGTGAGCAGCATCACCAGGAGGACAACCACAAAGTCAGGCAGAACCTGACTGGTATCACTGGGATAGCATGAGCCATTCCAGATAGAGAGGGGAAAATAGTTGTCTCCTCCTCTCCAGTATCTCACCAGCCACAAGGAGTCCTGCCAGCCCACAGCCTGCTCTCTGGTGACCTCCCTCTCCCAGTTTCAAGGCCACCTTGGCAGCACCAGGATAAGGACTGGAACTTTGTCACCAGTGCAAGTGTTCATGTGACACATGGGCCTTCCTGGTGGGTGGATTGTGTCCTGCATTCGACATCACCTCATCCTGCAGGAAGAGTTTGGTACCACTGACAGGAACAACTTGGAAGCTGCAAGATTAGAGTGTCTGTGACTCCAGGCACCTTTCAGAGCCAGTCTTGTCACCTCTGGTGCCACTCCACATCACAGGACAAGCAGCTGCAAGAGAGAAACCATCTCCTTCACACTCCCCAAGCTTCATCCCTCAGCTGATGACTCCACATATTCCAAAACTCATGTGAACTCTCCCCTGGGGGAACAGCGTGGACACCGACATGTAAAGACAAGTTTGCTCACTGCTGTTTACAAGGAGAGGCCTCAGTTTTTGGCTGGCAGGGACAGGCAGAGGCCTCCTCTCAAATTTCAGGTGAGGATCTGACCAGAGGGCAGGGCAGGGAAGGGCTAAGGCAGGACACAGACTGCCCCGAGCAACAGGAGAAACAGCATTTCACATTCTGCCTCCCCCCCTCACCTCCCAGAGCACAGATCCACAGTCAGGTCTCCTCCTCAGCTGCCTCATATTCCTTCATGGGTGTCACCCCAAATCTCCAACAACCTAAACAAGCACATCACTGCACCCAGCCAGGCATGGTCACCTTCAGCAGGAGCTGTGCCCCAGCCCCAGTGAGCACCCATCACCCCGAGGGAGGGTGCAGCTCCACCACAGGCTCTCTCCAGCAGCAGAGCCAGCTGAAGAGGTTCCTACCCCACCTTGTCTCCCCAGTCCCACCAGGTTTACTGGTGGGACAGCCAGTTTACAGGCAACAATCTGGCTTAGATGTGCTCCCCCCCAAACCTTCCCCCTGCCAACTTTCATCTAGGGCATGATCCACAATTTCCTGCAGCAGCATTTGGCTCAGGGGCATCAGCTCCCGAGGCGCTGACAGAGGGAGGGAGAGAACCTCCAAAACCAGCTCTGCCACACCGGCAATCCCAGATGGGAACCACACCCCAAGATACAGACTGCTGACTTGACAGAGAAACCACAACAGGCAGGGTTTTGTCCTCAGGCTTCCCTCTCAAACCATCCTGACAGGATCCAACGCCGCTGTCCTTCACTCCTCATCCGGACCATGGTCACCAAAAGTGTATGGCACTGCTTCAGCAACGTGCTAATCCCAACTGGGAATTCACAGAGTCCTGCTGGCCTTGGTTCACAGCAGAATTAGCCCTGGAGCAGACAGAAGGAGAGATTTCCTCCTGCTTCCAGCACCCAGGAATACTCAGTAACTCCCTGGACAGGCAGCGTGTCCCGCTGAGGAACCCTCTGGCAGCTCCGTAGATTCCCACAGATCTGGACGGGTGTAGCAGTTTCACATGCAGCAAAAGAGTAAATTATTTCTCACTGGAATAAGAGAGAAATCCTTCCTCAGCAGAGCATCACTCAGTGCTGTGACAGCGAGACAGGAACACCTCGAGCAGGCCAAGCACATCCTTAGAAGAGCGTTGGGTCAAACAGGTCACACTCATGTTGTTGCCCCCCTGTCTTTAAGAAGCTCCAGCTCCAGGTGCTGGCGTGCCCTTGGCTTCCTTGCAGGGGTCTGAAGAGCTTGGTGTGACCCAGACTGGGTGTGACCACACAGCAACAAGCAGCAGAAGATGTCTCAAGTCTCAGAGAGGGACCCTGGCATGGCCAGTGCCAGGGCTGGACTGTCACCGCAGCCACAGGATACAATAGAGCATTTCAGCTCCTCCATTAAGAGCCTGCAAAACATCTACAGCTCACAAAGCCAGCACCTCAAACCCCAAAGTTCTGCCTCAGAAAGCTGAGGAGCAGCAAGATATACGCAGACTTAGAAGAAAACTACTCATCATCTCCTGAGAAGTCCCATCCGTTGCTACTCACGGTGCAGGAAAGCCCAGGTGAACCTCTGGGTGAGGAAGATGGATATCCCTCAACCTGCTGTTGTGTCCTCTACCTCCCAGGGTTGGGACACAGCTTCTTTCACAGACTAACTGTTTCAGAAGGGTGCAGGACATCCTCCCAACAGCACCTCTGTGTCCAGATCAACTCACCCAGGAGTTTATAATTCCAAGAGCCAGGGATGTAGAGCCTGAACTAGGAAGCAAGCACAGTTAGGGCAGAGCCAAACTCCTGTAGGAGCACGACTAGATCCGAAGCGGAGGTGAATTTCTCCTCAACACCCAGTTCCTTCACTAATACTAAACAAATCCACCCAGAAAACATACACAGACCAGATAACACAAAATGCTCAAGACTTCCTCTACGTCCTGATGGAAGCTGGTTTGGTTTTAAGGCCAGGGTGACACACTGAAAGATGCTGTCAGTGTAATTCACCCTGGCACACCAGATCACAACCTTCTCTCACCATCTTGGGCTGCTGGTACCATCAAACCACACTATTTGCACATGTAATTAAACCAGCTTCTTCACCACTACAAACTATCCTGCTGAAGGTTGTTTGGCTGGTAGGACTGCTATCACACTTGGATTTATTTATTTTTATCTTTAAATATATTTCTTCTTTTACTTCACCCACACTGATGCCCAGTCACGCACTGGGAACACAGCTCAAAGCAGCAGAAACACACCAACCACCTGTTTCCCTGCCTGGAATGTTTAATGTGGGCATATTAAAACCAACTTCCAAGACGAAGGCATATGTAGGAGTAGGATATTCAAAAATTAAGTCGTGTTTAGCAGTTTTGTCTTCCCAGATAATCCACCCCTGATACCTTGTCCTGCAAGGGCCAGAAACACTCGCCAAGAGAACGGCTCCCCACATTCCAAAGCACTCATCTTGGATGGAAATAAAATAAAATATAGAAACTTTTTAAGGTCCTTCAACAAGGGAGATTCACTGACACTGCAAAAGAGCATTAAGGAGCTGGAAGTTCCCCAGAGAAGCAAAACAGGAGGCATGACCTGAGCCTCACCTGCCACACAGGGGTCATGCCACCTCCTCAGAGCCACAGGCCAGCAGAGATGACACAGACAGGATCCCAGGTGAGCCTCATCCTCTGCCCATGTGCCTTCCCGAGCCCCTTAAGCAGGTAGCTCATCACCCTGCAGCCATTTATCCAGCTTAGCACATTCTGCTGGAGCCCAGGCCACCTCCACTGGGACAGCAACCCTTCCTGATGATTTTCATTGACGAGATTATAAGCATTTTTAAACCAGCAAGTTGCTGGTCGTGAGTCTCCCTTCACCCTCTTCATCTTTTCCAGATATTTGGGGCTACTTCAGCTGGTCTAAGACCATAGTTTAGCCAAAATCTGGAGTTGGCATTGCCTCTATGAGAAGCTATCCTGCCACCCTGACTGAAATGGTCACTCCCCAGTTATACCTTGAGCTGTGTGCCCCATGGTTGTGGGACCAAGCTTGTTAGGACGAGGTGGGACTGCTGTTTTTGGCAGAGTTGCCACCTTAAAGCATCCTCCCAAGCACTTGGGAAAAAACAAGCCACCCTGCAGTAGTACAGTTCGTTTGTTTGGGTGGATTTTTTGTAAGCACCCTTTCAAAAAGGAAGAAAAGATTAAAAATCACTTCAAATCAGAGTCACTTCAGGTTCCCAAAGCAGGCTAAGGCAGCTGACTATAAATGTCTGTCATCAAATCACCCAGAGAGAGAATCCTCCCTGCAAAAAGTAAACCCACAACAGACACTGAGAAGCACCAAAAAAAGAGCACACCTTCAGTCAACCAGGCATCTGGAGAAACCACAGCCTGTGCAATATTCTCTTCACCTCTGGAATAACCATTTCTACCCTCACTAGAGGATTTTTGTAGGCCCCCTACAAGGGGGCTATAAATCTCCAGCCCCCTTTCCATGGCCAGGCATCCAGCAGCAAGAACTGCTCACTCTCAAGAGCAAAGCTTAACACTGAGTCCACCCTGCCTCACACCAAACGACTTCAGAGTATTAAAGGATAAAGATTTACCCTCAGAGGCAGCACCTTGAAGGTGAGGATACACACAGTGCTGCAACTCGGAGAGGAACTCCCACCCCAGCTTCAGCTATCGCAGAGTTGACACTCGCCCTTCCCAGGAGGTTTAAAACTGCCTCAAAACCACATGAAACCAACCTGCAGGAGACACAGCAGCTTCCCTCCTTCCCCAGGATCTCCAGGAATACCATCTCAGACTCCCAAACTGCCCACAGGTACAGCCCAACTCGCCGATCCTGCATGGCAGCACTAACACCAGACGAGCCAGAGCTCCTGACAGGACCTAACAAGGTCCCAAATTTGGGAGCAGCTCCCTCCGAAAGAAAACACCAGGAGAAGACTCCTGCACACACATGGGCACAGGCACAACTAAACCTGAGCCTGAAGGTGGTTTTCTCAGATTTTGCAGCACACTCAAGTGAAGTTCAGGACAACAGAACAGTAACACACAGTGGAACAAGCAGAGAAGCTGAAATAAACACATGGAGAAAACTTGCTGTGCCACAAACTACTCCAGCACTCAGTTTGTATTTCTATCCAGCAGCTTCACGAAGCACCTCAGCCCCCAACCCTCCCCTCTTCCAGAGTTCAAGAGCCAAGTGCCCTTCATCAGGGCAAATTTGGTGACAAAAACAGGACCCACGAAGCCATCTAAGCCACCAGCAGCTGAGCTAACTTTTTGTGGCAGACCACAGGGATCCTCCACAACGCTTCTTGGGTTGTTTAAACCTGCTGACAGTAAAAGCCTTTTCTTTCTTCCGTTGCAATGGACCCAAGAACAGCCTTTGGTTGTTCAGGGCCAATACTGACCAGTCTTTGGCTGTAACGGATCCTTTCTTCCTCAGGCTCCATCTCCGACTCTTCTGAAGAGAGCGAGAAGGACACTCCAGGACTGCTGTCTTCCTCCTCTTCCTCCTTTGAAGGCAGAGGGAAACGGTGAAGCAGGGCACATGGACACGAGACACCTACATCCCTCCTTTCTTTGCTCGTTTTGAGGCCGATTCCCTGGAACACCGTGGATGAGCCCACCTCAACTTTTAAGGCTCCCATTCTAACTTTAGGCATGACCTAGGCTAAATGACTTTACCAGCTGTCCTGCAACACAACATGAGCTGCAGGTCTCAGCTGAGGAAAGGGCCTCCACTCCCCACTAACACCAGTACAAGCAGCAGCTCCTTTGGGGGGACAGGAATCAGGCAAGCTGCTGTCAAACTGCTCAACGGTAGCCGAGGAGCAGCCTGGTTTCCTCCAAAATATTAAGATTATCCATTACAGAATCAACTCCTCCAAACAACCCGACAGCCATCCTCTGGATATCCTGCACTCGGGAGAAGTTACACCAGCACAGGACATCTCCAAGAGGGAAGGTGTATGGGATCTCTCCTATACACACAGCTGAGGGTGAGGGACTAAACTCCTGCCTGGAGAAGACCTACAGGGCTCAGATCCCCCAAACCTGCCACCTTGTGACACCACACACTAACACGGGGAAACCTCCCAAGGCGTCAGATGGCACTTAAAACTTGGGGTTTTTGTTGTTTAACTCTCCCTCCTCTTAAAGCAACCGAATTAAACTCAAAGCCCGGGTATACCACTGCTCTCCTAACCCCCAGGACGGTGCCTACACCCGACCTTTTGGGGGAGGGACCCGGCAGCCCGTGTAGCGTTACAGAACCACCGCCAGAGCCCGCAGAGAGGGGGTCTATCCCCCCCCCAGGCGCTTCCCAAACCCTCCCAGCACCGTTTGACAGCGGAGCCGCCTCCAGCCCCGCCGCCTCCTCCCGGAGCATCCCCTAAAAACCTCAACCTTGGTGCCTCTCCCCCCCAAAGCTTAACACTTGTTAAAAACTCTTGTT
>VXBW01007712.1:76896-98003 GCA_013400375.1 Thinocorus orbignyianus
CCTCTCTCTCTCCGGGTTGCAGACGTTGCAGCCCGTGGAGGAAGGGGTGTCATCACCGAATGACCAGAGGACGTTCACAGTACTGGGGACCTGGCAGTCACTAATTTCACCTTCATCTCCTGCCTTTCCCCAGGGAAGCACAAGGGAGAAAGGGAGGAAGATGGACTGCCACCCCAGCAACACGACCCCTGACTGGCATATGGTGTCCCCAGCGCCCACAGAGAGTGGACACAACGGGACCAGGTGCTTCATGGAACACATCCCTGAAATCATCACCGGCAGCATCACGCTGCTCATCTGCCTCTGCGGGCTGGTGGGGAACGGGACCATCCTCTGGCTCCTCGGCTTCCGCATCCTCAGGAACCCCTTCACCGCCTACCTCCTGAACCTGGCCGTCGCTGATGCCTGCTTCCTCCTCTGCACATCGGCTTTCCTTGGGATATACCACGTGTCCATGCTCAGCTGCTTCCAGCCAGGGATTCTGCGGGCGCTGCCGCTGTTTCACTCCGTGGTTCTGCTCACGTACAGTGCCAGCCTCTACCTCCTCACGGCCATCAGTGTGGAGAGGTGCATCTGTGTCCTCTGGCCCTTCTGGTGCCGATGCCACCGCCCAAAACTCCTGTCAGCCGTCATGTGCAGCCTGTTGTGGGCCCTTGCCTGTGTCCTTGCTGGGCTGGTGTACTTTGTGTGTGACCTGGATCACTCTAAGCACTGCTTGATGGTTCTTGGAGCCTTCTGCNAAAGGGATGGGGCTGATGGTGCCAGGAGGCTCCTGCCCTGCAGAGACCCCTCATGACCAACAGCCCCCTCCAAGGGCATCCTGTCCCCTTGGCAGGGTGAGACGTGTGGATGGGACATGGAACAGCCACTCACCTGCTGGTGTCAGAGAAGGGCAGGTTCAGTCTATGTCATCCCTGGGACATGGTGGCCGGGGTGTGCCACGTTGTCCCATTTATCTCCAAGTGGCTGGGGGTGGTGGAGGTGTCCAGCTCAGCTCTTGTGAGGGGAGAAGTGACAGTCAACGGGCGCTGAGCACCATCTCTCCAGAGTTGATATGTGTGTGGGGGGTGGTGGCTTCTGTGTGACAGCAAAGAGTGGACATTGACTCAGATGGGGGGGACTGACCATGGCACATCTCAGGAACGTTGCAGCTGGGATGAGGAGGAAGATAATTTTGTGCCTGATACAACAGTAGGTTTGCAAACAGGAAACAGTTGAAGCAACCAGCGGGTCGGTCTGCAACACCCATCCTGTGAGGGTGACTCTTTGGCAAGTGGCTTCCGCTGCTCTCAGGAGTGATGACCAAGCCCTGGCACATCTGTGTGCCCACAGCCACCCACCCCCCAGAAGACACCCAGGAATCGTGGTCCCAGGGCCCATTTGGCCCAGAGCTGAGGAAGAGACAAGGCGCTGGGGTCCACAGATGGACCATTGGAGGAACCTCATCATGGAGTTACCTTCTTCCTGGTGGCCAGAACTTGTATGAGAGAATTTCGGTGTGGCAGCTTTGTGAAATTCCATGTGCAAGTCTAACAGAGAGGACTGGAGTCTGCAGCTCCACGATACCAAGGCTGTGCAAGGACTCTGCCCTCACAGGACACCCCTGCGCCTGGTGAGAAGGGTCTGGGGCTCATCTCCACTGCTGTTCCTGGTGCATGCTGCTCCACTCTTCCTCTGCCTTTCCATTCTCCCCATTCACCTCCACAGTCCTTAAAAGGGCAAACAGTTCTGCGTGCCTTTGATTTCTCCCTCCACTCCTCTTCCAGCTCTCCATCCATCTCCTGTCACCTTGGGCCCAAGATTTTCCCTCCTATTCCTTTCTTATTTCTGCCTCTCCTCTCCTCTCCTCTCCTCTTCTNCACGACCCCTGACTGGCATATGGTGTCCCCAGCGCCCACAGAGAGTGGACACAACGGGACCAGGTGCTTCATGGAACACATCCCTGAAATCATCACCGGCAGCATCACGCTGCTCATCTGCCTCTGCGGGCTGGTGGGGAACGGGACCATCCTCTGGCTCCTCGGCTTCCGCATCCTCAGGAACCCCTTCACCGCCTACCTCCTGAACCTGGCCGTCGCTGATGCCTGCTTCCTCCTCTGCACATCGGCTTTCCTTGGGATATACCACGTGTCCATGCTCAGCTGCTTCCAGCCAGGGATTCTGCGGGCGCTGCCGCTGTTTCACTCCGTGGTTCTGCTCACGTACAGTGCCAGCCTCTACCTCCTCACGGCCATCAGTGTGGAGAGGTGCATCTGTGTCCTCTGGCCCTTCTGGTGCCGATGCCACCGCCCAAAACTCCTGTCAGCCGTCATGTGCAGCCTGTTGTGGGCCCTTGCCTGTGTCCTTGCTGGGCTGGTGTACTTTGTGTGTGACCTGGATCACTCTAAACACTGCTTGATGGTTCTTGGAGCCTTCTGCTTTCTCAATTTCTGCTTTTTCACTCCCTTCATGGTTATTTCCAACATCATCCTCTTCATCAAGCTCCGGCGTAGCTCTTGGCAACACCACCCAGCCAGGTTGTACACTGTCATCTTCCTCACCGTTCTCTTCTTTGTCCTCTTTGGAATCCCACTCAGTATCCAGATCTTCCTCAATTTCTTTGTCTACATTAATTTTGTCTTTGAGATCTGCCTCCTACTGGCCTCTTTCAACAGCAGCATCAATCCAGTTATTTACGTCATGGTTGGGAGCTATGGGAATTACAGGTTCGGGGGACCTGTCCAAGTGGCTCTTCGGAGGGTCTTTGAAGAAAGGGCAGAGTCCCAAGAGTTGGGTGAGACCCCTGTGATGGGAATTGCTGCCTGAAACCCTGTGGCTGCAGACTGGCACCTGGAGAGGGGGCAACCCTGCCTTTTTACCCCTGGCCAGCCCAAACAGGAGCCCACTTGCCCAGCTGGGTGAGCAGGGCCAGCAGTGGAGGGTGGCTTGTCCTCCAGGACACAGCCACACATGATGACATTTCCAGGGGCAGGGCTGGTTCCCACCTCAATCTTATTTTTAAGTTATTTTAATAAAAGTGTCTTGCATGTTACTTACTGGTGACTGCAGCTTCTTCCCGTGCTGGTTCCATGGGGTGCTCTTGCTTGTTCTCAACACTGCAGTTGTGACAGTCCCCTCGTGCTGCCCACGACTTTATGCTCCTGAAATGATGTTCTCCAGAAAGTCCTGCTTCATTGTTTTTTTTCTCCAGGGCTAATGCAGCCACACTTCTGGGTCCCAATCTGCACCTTGTCTGCTTCCTAGCCTGGAGATATCCCAACTCTTCCTGCCTCTGCCCTCTTCTGGGACCTTGGTGTCTGGTCTGAAAGCACTGAGCACTCCCTACCTTGATCCTCAGAAGCCTCCAGAGCAGAGGAGATGGTGGTGAGGGACAGAAATGCCATTTGCAGCTCACTCTGGCTTGCTGTCCTTCCATGCCTCAGTCTTACACAAAAAGCCCATCTCAGTTTGGTTAATCATAGAATCATAGACCATAGAATGGTTTGGGTTAGAAGGGACATTCAAGATCATCCAGTTCTACCTCCCTGCCCTGGGCAGGGACACCTCCCACCAGACCAAGTTGCTCCAAAGTCCCCTCCAACCTGGCCTTGAACCCCTCCAGGGATGGGGCAGCCACAGCTTCTCGGGGAAACTTGGACCAGGGTCTCACCATCCTCACAGCCTAGAAGTTCTTCCTCACATCTCAGCTCAATCTCCCCTCTTTCAGTGTCAAACCCTTCCCTCTCATCCTGTGGCTCCCTTCCCTCATCAAGAGTCCCTCCCCAGCTTTCCTGGAGCTCCTTGAGGGACGGAAGGAGCTCTGAGGTCTCCCCAGAGCCTTCTCTTCTCCAGGCTGAACCCCCCCCAACTCTCTCAGGCTGTCCTCCCAGCAGAGGGGCTCCAGCTCTCCCAGCATCTCTGGGACCTCCTCTGGTCCTGCTCCAAGAGGTCCACATCCTTCTGATGTCGGTGGCCCCAGAGCTGGATGGAGCTGACAGCACCAGTCAGCAGCTAAACCTTCACCCTGCCATGGGGTCTGACTGGGGAGGCAGAAACTAGAACTGTGCCAGTCTGGACAGAGGACGGACAGACAGCCAGCCAGCTACGGGTTGATGGCTTTTGGAAAGTGCAATTCTATGCACCAAGTGGAGAAGTCCATGGAGCAAACTGCCAGGGCAGACCCAAGGAAAGAGAGAGCAGCAGAGGCTGGGCAGGCTCTGGCAGGCAGCAGCTCCAGGAGGCTGAGCTCTGTCTGCCAGATGGTTTTATTAAGTCTCCTGACACTCAGAAACAACAGCTACCACAGCCATAATATTTACAGAATGTGGCGTCCTTCAAACACGAGCCTGATCCCCATACAAACAACTAACTGGTGTTTGGAAATCTTGTGCCAGAAATCAAGATTTTAGGTGAGTCTTCTCAGGGTGTTGCCCGTGAAAGCAGAAGCTGAGAAAACCCAGGTGACTCTTGCAGAGCCCATGGGTAGAGGGAGCAGTGAGCCTTGTATTGTGCTTCGTTCCACTGGTGTACCTTGATATCTTCCTTATCACGATCCATTTGACACAAAGGGGTTGGCTTGGTGTGAGGATGTGGGATGGAGGTCCCAAGGGCAGTGTCAGGGAGGGGGAGAGGAGGAGGGTTTGGTCCTGGGTTCCTCACGTGTGACAGTTCCCAGCATCAAGGAGCATCCTCTGATGCAACAGGAACTGTTTGTGTTTCACCTCCTGGGTGGGAACCATCTCATCAACCTTCAGCTCTCTAGAAATCACATGGTCCCGTCTGAGAAAACCATCCTAGGCAAAGGGAGTGTAGAAGACAACTTGGATGACACCCTTAACTTTCAGATAGCCAAATCCAAGTGGGCAGCGTTGATTCACCTCTTCTTAGGAAACAAAAAGAGAAGAAAACAAAAGGTTTTCCTAAAATCCTACGTCATTTCTCTGCCGTCTGCCTGTGCTCTGAGTCACACACACGTATTACTCAGTTGTCTCCTAGAAGCACACAGTAGCATGCTCTTGGAAAGCGTGCATTTGATGGTCAAATATTGCTGTGAAATTGTGGTACACAAGTAACAAAGCTAGACCTGGCTCAGAAAGGGAAGTTTTGGGGCAAGGCCAAGTGTGTAGCACAGGGTCCTAACAGTACAGCCCTGGAAAGAGAGGAGAAAAGTTCAGCCAGTTCAGAGATACGAATATTTTGGGATGGGTGTTGCTTTAAAACGAAATGAAAGAGGAACTCGACGCTGAAACAATTTGCTTTTCCCATAGGCCTAGTTTCTGAGACTCTTTTTTTGTTAGTCATTTCCCATACAAAGCCAAGAATAGATTATAACCAGAACCCTGGTACTGTCAAACGCAATGAAACAGTTCCCTGTTTGCAGGAACCCTCGAGAACGTGACCTGCTTGGCTAACACTGAGAACAGCAGCTTGTGAAAGGGCCGGAGGAAGATCTCATGCTGGACGCTGCACAGGCTCACCAGGGGCAGGCTTTGGTCCAGTTTTCCAAGTGATAATTCCAGGAAACCTCACGAAGAACCCATCATGGGGGCGGCAGCTGGAGAGCGAGAGATGATGTGAGTCTGCAGCCCAGCTGCTCCAGCAAAGTTCTCCAGGCTGCGAGAGGAAAGAAGGTCAGACTTTTCTGGGTGGTTTCTTTGGTGGCTGCTCTTTTCCCTGGCCAAATCAGTGCCTCCTCTGGTTGGTTTTGAAGCTGTCAGTCAATTTGCATCAAGTCTGATTGGGGAATAGTGGCCTCCAGGATATTAAGATGTATAAACATTGCGGGAAAAGGTGGTAGGGGAGTCATGAAATGAGTGTCCTGCTGAAGGATCCCAGCAGCTTAGTTATATCAACTATAATACTGGAAATCTGAGAATCCATATCAGATCCACCCCTGAAACCACTTGCTCCTTCTCCAAGGACAATCCTTTCATCTTGTTATTTCCCTCCTCCAGATCTGTCCTGTCCAAAGCCAGGAAGGAGGCATCTCCCTAGCTTGTTCTCCACCTCTGTACACGCTCTTGTGGCAGGTGTGTCATGCCCATCTCTCCTCATCCTGTCTTCCATCTCCCCTCTCCCTCTTTCCCCTCTGTGCCTCTCCACACAGAAGCTGGGGGCACAGCTGTGAAGATCTGAGAAGCCTGGTGTAGGGGGACAGCAGGGTTGGTAACGTGCCTCTGTTTTATCTCGTTCCTCCACCTGTGCAAGGAGGAAGGAGAAGCAGCAGAGGTTTCGTAATGTTCCCTGCTGTGGAAGAACCCAGCCCAGCTTGCTGGAGCCAGCCTGGTGGGACAGCACACAACAGGAGCTGGCATCACAGGCTGCTGAGGCAGGAGGAGGATGACTACAATGGGACCAGCTGTGAAGGTGACCACTTGAGCAAAGTGCCTGTGACACTGTTCATCTGCCTCTGTGGGCTGGTGGGGAATGGGGCTGTCCTCTGGTTCCTCAGCTCCCATGTCCGCAGGAACTCCATCACCACCTACGTCTTCAACCTGGCCCTCGCCAACTTCACCTTCCTCCTCTCCATCACCATTGCCCTTGTGATATTTTATGGCCCAGAGAGCCTTTGTCACAGGCTGGGCTCACAGGACATGACAACTGTGTTGAACATCACCATCCTCTTCACTTTCACCACCAGTGTCTACCTCCTGACAGCCTTCAGTGCCACCACATCTCTGTCCCTTCTCGCCCCATCTCGCTGCCCCTGCCACCACTCCCAGGGCTTCCCAGGGCTTCTGTGTGCCCTGCTCTGGGTCCTCTCCTTCCTGCTCACCCTCACCCTCTACCTGTGCCCTGCCACACTCCTCGTCTTTGTCCTGAGCTACCTTTTGTCAGTGTTGACCCTGATGTTGTCCGGCCTAACCCTACTTGCCAGAGTCTTGTGCTCTTTGTGTCACCATCCCCCAGGGATGCTCAGTGTTGTGGTCCTGCTCTCTGTCTTCTTCTTCCCCTTCTTCACGGCTGATTTTAGTTACTGGCTCTTGCTAAGACTGACTGATTTTTCTGTTTTTACCTTTAACACCTCTCTCCTGTTGGCCTGCATGAACAGCACCATCAACCCTCTTATCTACTTCTTGGTTGGGTGCTGTGGAAAGAACTTCACACTCTCTGTTAGGGTTGCTTTCCAGAGGGCTTTGGAAAATGTAACAGAGCCCCAGAATAGAGGCGAATCTCCCGGAGAAAACACAGTGGAAACAGTTGTTTAAACCTCTGCTCCTTGGGAGAAGATGCTCCAGGGATCTTCTAGAGGGGGCCAGCTAAGGAAGATGACTTTGGTGTGTGTCCACCTGCAGCCGAATGGAATTAGATGCAGCACAAGGAATCACGCTGGGTGGCATGAGAAATTCTGCCTGGGGTGGACGCTGGACAGGGTGGTGAAATACCCATCCAAACCTTCTGCTTTGAAACCTTTGCTTGGAATCAGTCCTACCAAACAGGTCTGAGCTTCCCCTGTCTCAGAAGTGAAGTTTCTCTACCCTGCTCAGTATTAAAATGGAGTTGTGGAGGCTCTTAGCTCCTGCTGGTGTGTTTTTGGTGTGTCTGCTTAAGATCACGGGGTGGGCAGCTTCTTACAGTGAGAGACACCTCTGCTAACTGCAGGCAGCCCAAAAAGATGTCATCTGCTGACCAGGTCCCTCCCAGAAGGAACGAGGAGGTCTTGGCACTGCCAACAGATGGCTCATCCTGACTATTGCAGGCACCTAGATTAAGATGAGGTGCATCATGCTCTAGGGGTAGCTGTCCTCCTCATAGACAGAGCAGAGGCTTTAGAATGAGAGGAACTGAGACATTTGTGTGTTCACAGCCCAGAAAGTCATAGGAGTCATAGGAGGAGGGGAAAAGAAAGAGGGGAGATAGAGCTCCCCCCGGAAGAGGGGAGATGGAGCTGAGATGTGGGGAAGAACTTCTTTGCTGTGAGGGTGGTGAGACCCTGGCCCAGGTTTCCCCGTGAAGCTGTGGCTGCCCCATCCCTGGAGGGGTTCAAGGCCAGGTTGGAGGGGACTTTGGAGCAACTTGGTCTGGTGGGAGGTGTCCCTGCCCAGGGCAGGGGGGATTGGATCTGGGTGATCTTTAAGGTCCATTCCAACCCAAACCTTTCTATGATTCTATGATTTCTGACAGAGTGGGGTCAGCCTTGCTCTGTTCTCTGGTGACAAGCTCTGTGGTGAAGCCCAGTTGCTGTATATTCAACAGACCTTGGGGTCAGAGTCCCCATGTTGGAGTAAGAAAACGATGACTTATGTTGGTAACCAGAAAAAGACCAGTACAATTAGGGTTTTGGAGGGTACGGTTACTCACTGAAAGCTGTGCAGAGAGCTGCTCTGCTCCTCCTGAGGACTTCCAGGTTCAGGATGGAGGTAGGGCAGGGATTCCTCTTGATGCGGAAGCTGGGGAACTGAAGGATGGTCCCACTCCCACCAGCCCACACAGGCAGATGTGTGATGTTCCTTATTCCAATAAAATTAAATGGCCCATTAAATGGCCCAACATTTGGTTATAGAGTCATAGAGTGGTTAGAATCGGAAGGGACCCTGAAGATCATCGAGTTCCATATTTCAGGCTCTTTTTGGTCATGGAGAGAGAGGTGCAACGAGTGGAGTAACTATGAAATCTTTGCTGAGAGACAAGAGAATACAGGAATTGGTGTCACTAACTTGCCAGGACCATCTGATCTGGTAATCCCCTACCTTGCTTCATGGCATGGCTCGGAGCTGTGTTTGGGGAGTGTTCGGGGAGCTGTGCCAGAGTATGTTCCTGTTTCAGCCCCTGCAGCTGGTATCTGCCTGATGGGCTTTTTTCTATCATCAGAGAGCTGATCTTTGCCACCAGACATCCTGAGTTGTACTGTTTTATCTCACTCATCACCCTGAAATCGTTCCTTGTCAATATAGGTGCCTTTCGTGGACACAAAGCCTCCCCCATCACCCCATCATCCTCTTCCATGTTTGGAGGACAGGGCAACACAACCGTGGCTGAAGTCAGGCAAAAGAGGCTGAAGCCTCCTTTGGGCTCCCATTGTCCCCGTGGATAAAACTTTTGTGGAGATATTGAAAAGTAAAATATCTTAAAATCCACTCTTGGTTTTCCTGTAGGCACTAACAGGAGCAGGGCTGGAGAAGAATCTCTAACCCTTGCAGGGACATTTACTGTCCTGTCCAGTCCCTGAGAGACACCAGCAGGGAGGTGACAACCTCCAGGATATGATGTCTTGTCATCCAGCTGAAGTCTGTTAGAAAAGGCTGTGTTCCCCTGGATTGGAGCCGGAAAGTAGAACCTCCTGTGAAATTTATGGCATGAAGGTGAGCACCAGAAATACACCACTCTTAATCCCCTGGTGCTATCAAACCCCTACTTTTCTCAGAAGAGTTTAATCCAAGAATTAAACAGTGTGACAGATTTCCACTTCAAGTACAAAATCTCTGCAAAGATAGCTTGCCAGAAAAGGGTCTGGTGATAGCTGCCTGGGCAACCAGCTTTGATTGGAACGCCTCCCCCGTAGATCACAAAGATCTCCTGTGGTCAGGAGACTCCCCTCACAAGCTCAGAACATTTGTGACAGCTTCTCCCTACATGTCCCATGAACGGTGATCTTGTCAGTAGGAGTTGGCCACATCACCCTCTTCCTCTCATCCCACCACCCTCCAGCGTTGTCCCACCATGCGAAGGGCTTCTGGCTTTCCCTGTGTGGTCCTGGTGCTGGACCAGGAGACCCTCCACATGGGGAAATCACTAGGGTGAGGACACACAACAGCACAAGGGCTTCACCCGCTGCCTCTGATGAAGCAACCCAGGCGTGTGGCCTTAGAGATTGTGCCTGTGGGTTACGTGGGGCTGCAACCGGGATTTTATCTGCCGGATTCTTGTCTCACTGAACCTCATGCATCAGCACCATGTGACAGCTCACTTGTCTCTGTATTTCCTTTGCTTTGCCATTCTCTCTCTTGCTTTTTTCCTTTCTGTTTTCCTTCCTTGCTCATCTGCTTTCTGTTGTGCCATCTCTCCCTCTCTCTTTCTCTCTTGCTTTCCTCCTTTTTGCAGACCCTTCTCATTTTTCTACATTCTCCAGACTGTATTTCCCTCTCTGCCTCATTCTCTACACCACTCCTGAACCCAGCACCCACCAGCACCCCTCAGCTTGACCGTTTTTACAATCCCTTTTGCAGACCCCTGCCTTGCTTGGCCACCAGAGGAGACCAGATCTCCCCAAAGTACAGATGTGTCAGAGCTTCCCTGGGCAAGAGATCCCCTCAAAACACCACAGAACTCAGCAGCTGAGCAAAGGGGCCAGAGTTTATTTGCTGGGGCCAGAGCAATGAGAGTCCTGGCAAGGGGAATACAGGGCACAGGGACTGAGCCCGGCTGAGCAGTGCAGCACTGGCTCTGTGCTACCTGCCCCTACGTCTCCATCTCCTTCTGGTTGTCTGTGAGAGGCTGCATCTTCAAGCCTCCTTGCCGGCGGTGCCTTATACTGTGGTCTCCACCAGTGTCCCCAGGCACATGGCTCCTCTCCTCACTCGTCACATTTTCATCAAACACTCGTCGGAGAGCAACTTTCATGGAGACCTGGAGCCGGCGTTTCCGGCAGCTCCCCACCAGGAAGTAAATGACTGGGTTGACGCCGCTGTTCAGCGATGCCAACAGGTAAGAAACATGAAGGCAAAACACGTTTTTATAAATAAGTCTCATGAAAATCATGACAGTGGGAGGAAACCCAAAGATGAACATGAAGATCACGCTGAGGAGGATAGCAACATAGAGCTTCCCTGGGTGCCGCCTCTGTGAGCCGCATCGGAGTCTGATGAACAGGGAAAGGTTGGAAAGGAGTGGGAATAAACAGAAAATGAGAAAATTCACAATGCTTAAACCTCTTAAGAGGTGGTCACAGTCTATATTCAACTGGTCATTGCAGCTCAAAATACTCAAAGTAACAAAAAGTCCATCAAGAGTCCAGAGCATCCCACATACGATGCCTGACAAGCGCTTTGGGCGACGACAGCGGTACCAGATTGGGAACAAAACAGAGGTGCACCTCTCGATGCTCATTGCTGTCAGGAGATACATGCTGGCGTAGTAGAAAAACAGAAACAGAACCATCAGGAAATAATACGACAAACGATAATCTCGTGAGTAAATCTCATAGAATGTCAAAATACTGAATAGTGTAAGTATAACCAGAAGGCACAGGAGCAGAGAGAAGTCAGCGATGGCTAAGTTCAGGACATAGACAGTGAAGGGGGTCCTCTTCATGTGGAAGCCCAGGAACCGCATCACCACCATATTCCCCACAAGTCCACACAGGCAAATACCAATAAAAACACTTGTAATTATCAAAGCACTAATATTATGTCTTATGCACCAATATCTTGTAAATGCCTGAGAGTCTTCATATCCAGAACCCATGTAGACCACAGAGAAGTTTCTGTTTGTTGTATTGGTATCCACCATGGCCAATGGCCCCGCTCTGGGTGGCTGCCTTCTCCCTCTCCCACCACCTCCTAGGAGAGAGCAGGAATCAGAAGGAAATGAGGGGCAACAATGTTCCCAGCACTCATCAACTTTCCCCACCGCCCCAAGCCAGACCCAGGCTATGCCAGGAAGGATCCCATCCCCTGCCATGACCAGGACAAGCTCTAACCCCTCCAGTCCACTTCTGGGACAAAACACATCTGTCATGGAGACTTATAAATTACATTAGGCAGACGATAAACTCAAAACAAATTTTATGCTAACCAAAATTCTTTAAGACTCTGACAAATATAATCAAACAAACAATGAAGAGGCTCAAGATGCTAAATGGAATTAATGCTACACAGCCCACCTAAGAGTCCTTAAGCTTTAGGAACGATGACCCAAAATGCACAATCACTCACCTCATAAGACAAAGGCTCTCAGCTGGCAGGAGGGACAATGGATGGTGTCCTGAACTACAGGGAGAGCACCTTACTGCAGACCAGCTGCTCTGTGGAGGACTGATTCAATTTGCCCTCAAGTCAGGCTTCATTTATGCCCTCATCGAATCTTTTCCGTGGTCATATTTGGTTATGTTAGTCCTCATTGGTTGGGGGCCTTAACTTCCTTTTCTTTCAGCTGCGTTGCTTACATGATGGTGATAACTAGATGGACTGAGTGACCTGGCCCTCACACCACAGCTTCTTTTTTTTTTTTTTTTGA
This sequence comes from Thinocorus orbignyianus, assembly GCA_013400375.1. Classification (NCBI taxonomy): domain Eukaryota; kingdom Metazoa; phylum Chordata; class Aves; order Ciconiiformes; family Thinocoridae; genus Thinocorus; species Thinocorus orbignyianus. Next base: position 89,050 of record VXBW01007712.1, read on the forward strand.
GAAATTTCAGTCCCTACTGGGGTCATTTCACCTGCCACAGCATCCAACCCTTAAGCACAGTCACGTTTCAACTGGTTTCTTTGGAGTGGTGGTACAATCATCCCCTGCCTCCAAAACTAAAGGGAGAACAGTCTTGGGGAGCTTGATGCTCTCTGTGGTTCATCGTTTCTTGGTTGTCCTAAGGTTGCATTGGGACATCCATTACACAAATGGGTTTTCAGGGAATTTGCCCCATGACTGACACAGATCTCACTGTTGCCACTTAATGCAGCTTATCATAGTATAAATCCCAACAATCATCAAAGATTGGTGGAGGCTAGTTAGCTGTCCTGACAAGGAAGACCTCAACATACCAAAACACTTTCCCAGCTGGTTAGGTCCTAATGCAGCAACGATGGCCTCCAAGTCTCTTGCCACCTTCTTCATCCTGTTGATTTGCTTCTTTAGCGGCATGGATACACATGGGTACAGCACTCATCTACTGCCAGGTTCAGGACTCCACATCTGCTGCTCTCCTTTCATAGTGTCACATCTCAGTTTTGGAGACCCATTTTACTGATAAGCTGGCTAAGGCTGATGGCTGCAGGCCTCATTCCAGAATGCCCTGAATACTGATTCCATCCACCACCCAACATGTGGTGGAGTTTCCTGCTACCTGCTGCTCTGTAAATCCCACGGATATGATCCCCACCACTTGTATGGGATCTTCCTGGTGTATGGGACTAGCTTACAAGTGAGTCCAGGGATGACTGGATACAGTCAGGAATACAGGTGGCCATCAGAACAGGCCCACACTCGGTTAAGGGGTGCACAGACAGTGGATGTTTGTCATGAACCTGTTGATATCCTGAAATAAGGATCATCTTTACTCCAATTTATAGTGAGTGGTATGAGTGACTGGTATTGCTACACAGTCAGCCTTCTAGCAGAGCACCCTTAACAGGAGGGTAAAGCCACAGTAATGGCATCTTGTCTGTGTTCTTGCACCCAACTTCCACTTGGCAATCCCAAAGCAGAGGATTTTCCCTGAGGAAGGCACCCTAACTTCTCACCCATGCCAACCAGGCCTGGGGGTGTGGGGGAGTCTGGCCCACAAGCAACTGAAGGGACTCGGGTCTTTGCCTTGGTCTGGGACTCTGTTGCATGCACTGGGGCATTCATTGCTGTCCCTTTAGGGGCGTTCAGTACACCACGAGGCATTTAATGGTTCCATGTACTGTAAAGAGTGTTGGTCAGAGAGTTGGGTCTCAGATTTTTGAAACTGGGCATCAGGGTTAGAAATCTGGAATTATCTACCAAGCACGAGTACGACGGATCTTCCCACTCCTGCCTAGAGCTTCCCAGCTGCAAATTTTCACCTAGATACATTGAACTTGGTTTGAACTTCTGCTTACTTACACAAAGGAAGGCCTCAAGACCAGTACAAACCAGGAGATAAGAAAGCTACAGCCATCAGCAGGACCTGCAACCCAGCAAGATAAGAACGGTTAATGCCCCCACGGAGATAGAGAAAAAAGCCAATAAAAGACAAGAAGACCCCACACCAGAAATGACCATTGGACCAGGTGGTGTGTACAAGGTGCACAAAGAACACCTTGGGGACAGATGTTTAATTTGTAAGGGTATGATTGCCCAGGAATGTCCCTCTGGAAGCACCAAGCTTGAGCTGTCCTTGCTCAGAGAGATGCCTGCCAAACAGCACTCTGAAATTTAGTAGAAGCAATTAGGGCATGCAGTGAATTGGGGATAAATTGGGCTAAGGTACAGGAGTGCAGCCAAAGGCTGGATGAACACCCTAGAGACTTTTGGGTCCGATTTTGACAAGCCTTGTTGAAATATGAGGGAATGACCACTGTTATGGATTAGCCCCAGCCAGAAGGTAGGACCATGCAGCCGCTCGCTCACTCCCCCTTAAAACTCCCTCTTATAAAACCCTAGAAGAGTGGGGAGAAGAGGAAGAAAAGGAGAGGAAAAGGGAAAAAAATTCCTTGTGTGTTGAAATAAAGACAGTTTAATAAAACAACAATGGAGAAGGAAAATAACAACAATAATATGCAATTATTATTAATGCATATTATTCTATATTGCAATGTAACAATAAAGGATTCTCAGTGTTGTGGTCCTGCTCACCGTCTTCTTCTTCCCCTTCTTCATGGCTGACTTTGGTCACTGGAACCCACACCTTTCTCAGAATGATTTAACCCAGGAATTAAACAGTGTGACAAATTCCCACTTCAAGTACAACAAAATGCTCTTGTTTCTGCTCCAGCTCTGCAGCCCAGCCTGATGTTGGCTTGTTCATCTTCCCATCAGCCAGGAGTGCACAGCCAGCTCTGCTGACCCGCTCCTTAGACCCAAGAGCAAGGATGTTCCAAGTAAACCATACCCCACTCCTGCCATCTAGAGGCATCAGCCCCAGAGATGTTTGTGAAATCACCGATAACTCTGTGCTGCATGTGCAACACAACCCTGCTGGATGTGCAGGGATGTGACCAGAGGCAGTGGGTAAAGTCCTTGTGCTCCTCTCTATCTGAATGTTGGTGATTTCTCACGGCAAGTTGAGACCAGGCCAGTGCTTTGCCTCCTTGGCTGCTGTTGATGGGCCTCTGCTGGCATCCCAGGTGCAGGGAATTCTTGTAGGTGTGGCTTGGTGGGGCAGAGGAAGGGAAGGACACAACCAGATTCTACATCTGAAGAATGATGGGAAAAAGATAGACTGTTAAGGCCATGGGACTGTGAGGGACTTCCAAGGGTTTTCTGCTGGTTTATCCCTGTTGTTGGTGGTCCCTGGTTCATCTCACTCTTTCTCTTCTTTCTGTCTCCCACTTGCCCTTCCCAATCTCTTCTCTATCATCTTCCTGACGATGCAGGCCATAAGGACTGTGGAGGAACAGAAGCGAGCTAGGAGAAGTCTTACACCACCAGCTTTACACAGCAACACCCAAGAGACCACAGCATTGGGAGCTGAGACCAGCGTACTGGGGTGTAGAGATCCTGACCAGAAGAACACCATAATCAGGGAGTTAACCACCTGCATGTCCTTGCCTTTGCCGGAGATCACTACAACAGTTCTCATGTGAACACCTCTTTTGTTTGACAGTAGAGTGAGTTGCTCTCCTTTTTTTAAGAAAACCCTGCAATAGCTCAAATGGCCATGATGGGGTAAACACCCACAAGGTGTTTATTTTCCATTTTTCCTGCCTCTTTTCCCTCTTCTCCCTACCCTTCTGGGCAGGGAGGGGGAGAATTGAGAGCATGGCTGCATGTTTCTTAGCTGCTTGTAGGGAATAAACCATCACAATAAGAAAGAAAGAAAAGAATGAAAAGAAACAAAAGAAAATGAAAGAAAAGAAAAAAGAAAGAAAGGGAGAGAGAAATAAAGAGAGAAAAAAATGAGAGAAAAAGAGAAAGAATGGAATAAAGAAAGATTAGTGGTGTGTATAGAATACAGCGTAGGGGAAAATTAGTTTGGAGGATGTGAAAGAATGAGAAAGACAGAAGGAAAAAAAAGAAACAGAGAATGAGAGAGAGATATGGAGAGAAAGAAAATGAGAAAGAAAGAAGGAGAAAAAGTGAAAAAAGCAAGAGAATGGCAAAGCAAAAGAAATACAGAGAGAAGTGAGCTGTCTAGTGCTGACAGATGAGACCCCTCACCAGCTTTGTTGCCCTTCTCTGGACCCGCTGCAGCACCTCAATGTCTTTTTTTGTGGTGAGGAGCCCAAAACTGGACACAGCACTCAAGGTGGGACCTCATCAGTGCTGAGTACAGCATAATCATCTAAATGACAATAAATTCTGGATTCCTCAAACCGTAACACGCAGCCTGAGATCTTGGCCATGCCCAGAGAGGGCACATAGAGGGTTCCAGATTACCTCAGGAAAAGGTGAGGGGGTAGAAAGAGGGGAGGGAAAGGATTAACAACAATATATCAATGACAACATGTGAAAATGGTTGCCTTGTCCTTCCAGCCCAGTACCTCAGAAATTTCTCCAGTTCAGAGCCTCGTCTCCTCCAGTCTTTCCTTACACAATTTCCCGACGAAGGCCTGTGGGTGGCAGGAGAAATGGTGCTGGATCTGGCAGACCCTGTTGGTGAGGGGAGCTGAGGGGCTGCCCTGGGCGGGCACAGCCGGTTCCAGCCGGTTCCAGCCAGTTCCGGCAGGTTCTGGCAGGTTCCACAGTGGCCATGGCCCCTCAGGGGAGTGTGTGGCATCACCGCTGTGAAAACTTGTTGGAGAAGGAGCGGAAAGTAGTGGAGAGGAAGAAAAAAATGAGTAAGAAATGGCAGGGAGAGAAGGGAGGGAAAGGGAAGGGGAAGGGAAAAGGGAAGGAGAAAAGGGAAAGGAAGGAAGAGGGCGAGGGGGCCACTTGGCAGCCCTGGAGGAGCCTGTGATGGGGCAGAGGGGTGTTACCTGAGGGGAAGGGTGGCCTGAGGAACCCATCGGGCCAAATACTCCACCAAAACCATGCGAAAAAGACAACTATAGAAGTCTGTGATTCAAAGACTGGGTTTTTTTCCTCACATGCTTTTCATCATATAAGGAATCACTAAATAGGGAGAGGTTTGCTGCCTTGGTCTCCTGCGTTGTGTATGACCTTGAAGTGAATCCTTGCCTCTCCCTCTCTCTTCCCACTGTCCTAAAGATCCATCCCACCATGTGAGGGGCTTCTGGCTTTCCCTGTGTGGTCCTGGTGCTGGACCAGGAGACCCTCCACATGGGGAAATCACCAGGGTGAGGACACCCAACAGCACAAGGGCTTCACCCACTGTCTCTGATGAAGCAACCCAGGCGTGTGGCCTTAGAGATTGTGCCTGTGGGTTACATGGGGCTGCAATTGGGATTTTATCTGCCAGATTCTTGTCTCACTGAACCTCATCCATCAGCGCCATGTGACAGCTCACTTGTCTCTGTATTTCCTTTGCTTTCCCATTCTCTCTCTTGCTTTTTTTCCCTTTTTCTGCTCATTTTTTCCTCAGTTTCTTTCTATCTCACTCTCTCTCTGTTTCCTCTTTTGCTTCTGTCCTTCCCATTCTTTTGCATTCTCCAAACTGTAATTTCCCCCTCTACCTTATTCTCTACACCACTCCTCACCCCAATCCCACCAACACCCCTTGGCTTGACCATTTTTACAATCCCTTTTGCAGACCCCTGCCTTGCTTGGCCAGCAGAGGTAGCCAGAGCTCCCCAAAGTACAACTGTGTCAGTTTCCCTGGGCAAGAGATACCCACAAAAGACCACAGAACTCAGCGGCTGAGCAAAGGGGCCTGAGTTTATTCACTGGGGCCAGAGCAATGAGGGTCCTGGTAAGGGGAATACAGGGTACAGGGACTGAGCCCGGCTGAGCAGTGCAGCACTGGCTCTGTGCTACCTGCCCCCACGCCTCCATCTCCTTCTGGTTGTCTGCATCTCCAAACCTCCTTGCCAGCAGTGCCTTATACTGTGGTTTCCACCGGAGTTTCCACAGGCACATGGCTCCTCTCCTTGTGTGTCACATTTTCATCAAACACTCGTCGGAGAGCAACTTTCATGGAGACCTGGAGCCGGCGTTTCCGGCAGCTCCCCATCAGGAAGTAAATGACTGGGTTGATGCTGCTGTTCAGTGATGCCAGCAGGTAACCAATATAAACTGGAAACAGGGGCGTAACAAAATCATGGAGAAAAATCACAGTGAGAGGAAGGCCGAAGATGAACATGAAGATCACACTGAGGAGAACAGCAACATAGAGCTTCCCTGGGTGTCTCTGTGAACCACATCGGAGTCTGATGAACAGGGAAAGGTTGGAAAGGAGTGGGAATAAACAGAAAATGAGAAAATTCACAGTGCTTAAACCCTCTAATACTTTGTCACACTCTAGCACCAAAGGTACAATACTTTCATAATGCAGGAAAGGTAAAATACAACTAATGAAAGTGAAAGAAGCAATAAGTGCAGCGAGAACCCAGAGCACCCCACACATGATGCCTGACAAGTGCTTTGGGCGGTGACACCGGTACCAGATTGGCAACAAAACAGAGAGGCATCTCTCAATGCTCATTGCTGTCAAGAGGTACATGCTGGCCAAATACCAAAACAGAAACAGAATATTCAGGAGAAGAAGTATGAGTATATGTTTATGTGGGAGAAAACAATTGACTGCTAAAATAATGTATAATGGAAATATAACAAGAAGGGACAAGAGCAGAGAGAAGTCAGCAATGGCCAGGTTCAGGACGTAGACAGTAAAAGGGTTCCTCTTCATGTGGAAGCACAGAAACTGCATGACCACCATATTCCCCACAAGTCCACACAGGGAAATGAAAATAAAAACACCTGCAAGTATAAGCACATCATAATATAGAAGTATGCACTCATTTTGTCTGTCTTCTTGTGAGTCTTCATATCCAGAATCTGTGTAGTTCAGAGGGAGGTTTGTTCTGTTGGTGTCCACCATGGCTAACGACCCTGCTCTAGGTGGCCGCCTTCTACCTCTCCCATCACCTCCTAGGAGAGAGCAGGAATCAGAAGGAAATGAGAGGCAGCAGTGTTCCCAGCACTCAGCAACTTTTCCCACAGCCCCACACCGGCCCCATGCTATGCCAGGAAGGACAGACTCCCACCCCTCCATCCCTAGCTCTGGACAGTAGGGGTTTCCCTGCTGGTCATCACATCCTCCTACCTCTTGATGCTGCTGGGAACAGTGCTGACGCAGAAGCTCCAGCACATGGGGCATCCAGGTTTCCAGGAGAATGAGCGTGGTGATGGCTTCCAGGGCCACCCGCTCCGCTCTATCCTCCTTCCTTGTGCCTGACGAGCAGATCTTTGCCCAGAGACCATGTCACGTAGTCAGGAGACTCCCCTCACAATCTCATCACATCGGTGACAGCTTCCCTTCACGTCCCATGAATGGTGATCTTGTCAGCAGAAGCTAGTCACATCAGCCCCTTCCTCTCCTAATGTCCTCCAGTGTCGTGGCACCATGTGGAGGACCTCTAGTGCTTGTTGTGTACCTAGTGGTCCGAGACTTCCATCTGCTCTCCCCTGGGGCTCTCCACCATACAGAGACATTTCCAAGACAGTTGGCAGAACCTGGAATGAGCTGCGTGTAATTGAGCTATAGCTCCAAAACCATAGGAGACAACACCTGCAGAGCCAAGGAAAAGCAAGATCTTCTGCTTGGAGCTAAGGAGGAGGGAGGAGCACTGTGCCAGTGAGGGATGCTGCTAGGAAATGTTTTTCACAGTGGAGGCAAAGAAAGAAATATACATGCTGTCACGGCAGGACAATGATGAGCTGCTTTATAGAGGCACAAAAGTATGGGAAAGGAGGATAAAGGGACTTCATCTCATGCAGCATGACAGAACAGCATAGCACACTGAAGTGTCCATGGGATGCACTCTGATTCTTTCTTCCAGGGTCCCAAAGGCAACAGAAGGCCTTAGTTGCCCTGATCCCACCCATTCATCCTCTGCTCACAGGACCAGGGGCTGAAAGTGGGGTCAGACTTCAACAACCAGGCTTTGCATGAGCTATTGAAGGAGTGGTACCCCCCTGAAGATCTGTCTCGGTCCCCCTCTCACAGATGGATCTTTAGCCTATACTCTAGCCTTGTTTCTAGTCTGCCTCTGGTCCCAACTCCTGCAGTTCCAGGCTGGACCCCCTGGAGACATTTGGACCATGATCACTGTTGTACATTGGATATGTGAAATCAACAGGCATCCTTGGAGGACATCAATCTTGGGGATGACAAGCACAGTCCATGACTCCCAAGAAGAGGTATTCAAACAACGGAAAACCCATGAAAGAAGGAGAGAAAATAAGCAATGAAAATGCCAGTCCCTGTGATGGTAGAGGATGAGATGGTGTGAGAGGAACAGCTTGTAGATAACAGCACATTTGGAACACGATGTACCCCACACAGTGTAATCTGAGAGGAGACATGTGCATGTCGGGGATGTGATTAGAGGCAGTGGGCAAAGCCCTCGTGCTGTTCTCTATCTGAATAGTTCAGATGCTGGTGACATTCTCCCTGGCAGCCTGGGCAGACTGTCTTGGTGTGAGTTCAGGGTGCAAAAGCCTTCAACTGATCCCCATCTCCTTGCAGATCCTATCACTGACTTCTTTTGGACCACAGGAGGTACACTGCAAATATCTGGCAGATCCCACTCCTGAGAGTGCTTGTCTTTTACCATGGATGATTGAGGGTGTCTGCAGTGGTGGTTTATATGCAGGCAGCATGTTTTGGGTGTCCCAGGTTGGATGTGCAGTGTCCACATTCATGTGATGAGGTTTCATGATGGGTACGTTTAAGGAAAAGCTGCCAGGACGGAAATTTTTTCAAAATTTCTGTTTGTACATTTTCATCAGTTGACAGCTTCTTCTCAGCACAGCAATATTTTAAAATACAGTCACTTTTACTTTAAATAAAACAGGCTTTTGACACTTTTAATAATAACAGAAATGTTTCGGTTCTCCCAATGATGAAGACATTACAGATATTAAAAGGTAAACATTTTTAACATGTTTTCTGATAAATGGATCCTCTTATCCCCTCAGCAGGAGAATCTAGAAGTAAAAAAACCTTACAAAAAATAATTGATAATATATACCTAATCTGGATCGACTATATGTACATTGCAGAACAATAGCATTAAAAATTAAAGAACAGTAGAAATGGACCTCAAATTACAGCTTTCAGGAACTGTAAGCAGGAAACAAAAAGCAACTACAGACATTAGGGCAAACCACTCTTTTTTTAAAGTGGTGCATTTTAAAATTAATAAAAAGACAAACGAACAATAAAAGAACACGGTAGAAAAATGCAGTTTCCCTTGAAGGAAGTATTTGCAGATGAAGGCATGAAGAAGAAATCTGTAAGATTTCTCAAAAAAAAAATTCCTGAGTTGACCTTTTCTGTCAATTTAGGTTAAAAGAGCAAAGGTTACATAGTCCAATAGTATATAACATCAAATAAT
>VXBW01007712.1:98672-159166 GCA_013400375.1 Thinocorus orbignyianus
CTTTAGCCTATACTCTAGCCTTGTTTCTAGTCTGCCTCTGGTCCCAACTCCTGCAGTTCCAGGCTGGACCCCCTGGAGACATTTGGACCATGATCACTGTTGTACATTGGATATGTGAAATCAACAGGCATCCTTGGAGGACATCAATCTTGGGGATGACAAGCACAGTCCATGACTCCCAAGAAGAGGTATTCAAACAACGGAAAACCCATGAAAGAAGGAGAGAAAATAAGCAATGAAAATGCCAGTCCCTGTGATGGTAGAGGATGAGATGGTGTGAGAGGAACAGCTTGTAGATAACAGCACATTTGCAGCACGATGTACCGCACACAGTGTAATCTGAGAGGAGACATGTGCATGTCGGGGATGTGATTAGAGGCAGTGGGCAAAGCCCTCGTGCTGTTCTCTATCTGAATAGTTCAGATGCTGGTGACATTCTCCCTGGCAGGCTGGGCAGACTGTCTTGGTGTGAGTTCAGGGTGGAAAAGCCTTCAACTGATCCCCATCTCCTTGCAGATCCTATCACTGACTTCTTTTGGACCACAGGAGGTACACTGCAAATATCTGGCAGATCCCACTCCTGAGAGTGCTTGTCTTTTACCATGGATGATTGAGGGTGTCTGCAGTGGTGGTTTATATGCAGGCAGCATGTTTTGGGTGTCCCAGGTTGGATGTGCAGTGTCCACATTCATGTGATGAGGTTTCATGATGGGTACGTTTAAGGAAAAGCTGCCAGGACGGAAATTTTTTCAAAATTTCTGTTTGTACATTTTCATCAGTTGACAGCTTCTTCTCAGCACAGCAATATTTTAAAATACAGTCACTTTTACTTTAAATAAAACAGGCTTTTGACACTTTTAATAATAACAGAAATGTTTCGGTTCTCCCAATGATGAAGACATTACAGATATTAAAAGGTAAACATTTTTAACATGTTTTCTGATAAATGGATCCTCTTATCCCCTCAGCAGGAGAATCTAGAAGTAAAAAAACCTTACGAAAAATAATTGATAATATATACCTAATCTGGATCGACTATATGTACATTGCAGAGCAATAGCATTAAAAATTAAAGAACAGTAGAAATGGACCTCAAATTTCAGCTTTCAGGAACTGTAAGCAGGAAACAAAAAGCAACTACAGACATTAGGGCAAACCACTCTTTTTTTAAAGTGGTGCATTTTAAAATTAATAAAAAGACAAACGAACAATAAAAGAACACGGTAGAAAAATGCAGTTTCCCTTGAAGGAAGTATTTGCAGATGAAGGCATGAAGAAGAAATCTGTAAGATTTCTCAAAAAAAAAATTCCTGAGTTGACCTTTTCTGTCAATTTAGGTTAAAAGAGCAAAGGTTACATAGTCCAATAGTATAACACTTCAAATAATCACATCCTGCATCTCAAGGGGTTGAGTCTAGAGAGTAATTTGTTGCAAATTGTGGTATTTACTAACTTTTCTTCTACTTCCTATTTTTTCCCTGTCCTTGAATGAATTTATCTCGGTGGAGGAGATGTTAGAAGCCATGGTTCTTATCATCTGTCCTTCTTCAAGGAAGAAATAAGAACTCGGTGTGTGCTGTAGATAGGTGCAGATACTCTGTCCTGCACTGGAGGGAAATAAATTAATATGCAACTCCTGCGCTGTATTTCTTTGAAACACCAGAAAAGGGAGCATGCGACTCAGTGCACAGATCATAGAACGGTTACAGTTGGAAGGCACATTCTAGATCATCCATTCCAACCCCCCTGCCATGGGCAGGGACACCTCCCACCAGCCCAGGTTGCTCCAAGCCTCATCCAGCCTGGCCTTGAACCCCTCCAGGGATGCAGCAGCCACAGCTTCTCTGGGCAACCTGTTCTGGTGCCTCATCACCCTCACAGCAGAGAATTTCTTTCTAGTATCTCATGTAAATCTCCCCTCTTTCAATTTAAAACCATTACTCCTCATCCTGTCACTACATTCTCTGATAAAGAGTACACCCCCATGTCTCCTGTAAGGTAGGGGCTGGTGCCCTTTCCTACTATGTCACAACTCTATGGTACGGAGACCTCCCTGGTTAATAGAAGAAAGGAACTTCCAGGGCATGAATGGTTTCACTATTTGAAATCTCAGATTAGGAAGCAAAAACCGTGCACTCTGTGAGCTGTAAAATGCTGCACATGCTGCCGAGATACAGGTTTTTAAAATGAAGTGAGACAGACTCTCCTTCCAGGAATTTCATAGATCATTTCAACGAGAGGATGGGTTTCCATTTCATTGCAGACCTCTGAGTAAAATGTGACTGAGAATTTATGAATTTGATAGTGTCGTACTCTGAAATGCAGAGATTTATTGAGTGAGCTACAGATTCTGAGTGAGATTCCTTTGATCAAATTCAGACATCAAGACTTTTCACCTTATCCAGTTGAAATTATGGCCACTGAAAAGAAATAGGCACTTTTAATGCAGTCCTAATACAAGTCAAATAAATTACATGTCCAGGTCCTTTTGTGTTTTCACCGATCGCAGATGGAGCTTAAAATCACTAGCTAAAAGGTAGAGGCATATAATGAGGTGAGATAAATCTTCCCCAGGTTTATTTCACCAAGGAGTAGGCGAGATAAAGCCTCCTCAGTACCTCAGAGTTCTTCAGTTCTGTAAACCATCATCCCTCAGCTCCAGAACCAGTGCTACCGCGTTAGGCACAGCAGGATACTAGGAGGACATGGTCATTGTGTCACGGGTTTCCCGTTCATCTTTGTCATCTGCTGAGTCTTCAAAGGCCCTCTGGAATGCCAGCTTGAGGGCAAACTTGATTTTCCGATCCCTGTAGCTTCCCACAAGGAAGTAAATGACGGGGTTGAGACTGCTGTTCACACAGGACAGCACAAAGCCGATCTCCGGGGAGTAGAGGAATTTGTAGCCCAAGAAGTCAAAGAGGATCAGAACGCTCAGAGGCACAGCGAAAATGAGGAAGAAGAGGACGGTGAGCATGATGATGGTGAAGAGCCTGCCTGTTCGGAGGTTTTGGGAGCTGCACTTCACTCTGAGGAAGAGAGTCAGGCTGAACAGCAGCATGAGGGGTGTGCAGAAGAGGAAGTCCAAGGCTCCGATGGTGATGAGCACGAGCTTGCAGCTCCTGGCAGAGGGGCGAAGGCTACACAAAACGTAGCCCAGCGCGTTCAGTAGGAAGGAGAGAACCCAGAGCAGGCCAGAGATGATGCCAGACAAGAGCTTTGGGCGGTGGCTTCGGCACCAGATGGGACAAAGCACAGACAGGCACCTCTCAATGCTGATGGCGGTGAGGAGATACAAGCCAGTCCCATACATGAAAAGGTCCAGGAAGAGGAATATCCCAAACTGCACCCCTACATTGAACTGCATCAGGTACTGAACTGTCTCTATGGCGATGCAGAGGAGATACCCAAAGTCAGCAGCGGCCAGGTTCAGGATGTAGACAGTGAAGTGGTTTCTCCGGATGCGGAAGCCAAGGTACCAAAGGACCATGCCGTTTCCCACCATCCCACAGGCAGAACTGATGAGGCAGAAGCTCTCCATGAGCTTGAGGACAACGTATGATGCCTCTGGCTTTCCCACAGTCCCGCTGTGATTTGTCCCGTGAGCCTGGCTGGCTGCAGTTGGAAGGAAGATCCATGTAGCTGAAGAATTCATAATGAGGGATTTCAGAGAGACCTGCAAGCAGAGAGGAGAGAGGTGGTAACTCCAGTGTCACTTTCCTTCATGGTGATCTGGTGGTGTTTCTGGATTTGTTTCAGTTCTTTGTCACCAGAGCTTGATTCAGGGAGGGATTGCTGTGTTTGGACTCTGAGAACAGAGTGTTGTCTAAAGGCCAAGTATCTAAGGCCAAATTCTATACAACACATAGAAAAAGTTAGATTGCAGTGTATTTCTCCCATTTTAAAATTCATTTCTAGAGGGTCCTTTATGCAGTCAGTACCGACAAACAAATATCTTAAGAAGCAATTACAGCTTAGAATAATCATGTCTGAAAAGTACCTCTTGCCTGAATAAAAGGAGAACCCATTGTTAACAACTCTGGGATAATTATCTTTGTTTCATGTAGCTAGAATTAGGTGAGAAAAATCTTGCCAAAAGTGTGTGAAAGTTCTAGGCAACCTGCACAGAAGTTTAATCAGCACAAAAGCTGATTGGGTTTTGTCCTATGCATATGCCCAGAAAACGTGGTAGAGCATACTCGAAATAGCTGGTAGGTTTTTTTATGTCAATGACTGATTTCTGTTTTAATAAAATGCAGTTGAATGTGCTACAGAGCCCTGTGTCAGACAATAAACAATTCACTCTGACAGAGTCAGCCCATAATAACGTCCTTCTCAGAGAGAAACTTTGAGAATCATGTTTGAGACAAAATTTCTGACCCTCCCAGGACATTGGAATTACGGCTTAAATAATTCGTTCACCCCGTTCCCCATGGCAGCTCACCCTGCTTCTTCCACTGTGATACTGGGATCTGAATGAAAATCTTGACCAAAAAAAAAAGATAAAAAAAGAAAAACGTTGCAAAGTAGATTTCACACCATTTTTTTTGGTGTGTTTCTGAGGAGGTCAAACAGCATGATTCTCTTCCTCTCTCCTCACCAGCTATTAATTTCAACAGGGAGAAAAATGTCTTGAAAGACAAGAGGAGATAGTTATGAGAGGAACAAGTCCAAACGGGGAGGGCTGGGAAGATGTGAATCACTGACCAGTCAAACCAGTGTGAATAGTCTGTTCTCTCTTTGCAAAATGCGGCAGTACAGATGGAGACAGACTTCCACAAACAAGCAAAATCATGGAAACAGAGATGAAGGAGTGTCATGATGAATGTAACAGATTGAATCGTTATTGTTTTGTCTCAGCACCCCAGACACACTGCCTGGATAGAGGCGAGATAAATGCCATTTATGTTATATGACTTATAAAAGTCATTTACTTGGCCAGGTGATGGCCTGGAGCAACATAGACAATCTTAGAATCATAGAATGGTTAGGGTTGGAAGGGACCTTCTAGATCATCAAGTTCCAACCCCCCTGCCATGGGCAGGGACACCTCCTACTACACCAGGTTGCTCAAAGCCCCATCCAGCCTGGCCTTAAACACCTGCAGGGATGGGGCAGCCACAGCTTCTCTGGGCAACCTGTTCCAGTGCCTCACCACCCTCACAGTAAAGAACTTCTTCCTAATATCTCATCTAAATCTCCCCTCTTCCAATTTAAAACCATTACCCCTTGTCCTATCACAACACTTCCTGACAAAGAGTCCCTCTCCAGCTCTCCTGGAGCTCCCTTCAGATCCTGGAAGGCTACTTGAAGGTCTCCCTGAAACCTTCTCTTCTCCAAGCTGAACAACCTCAGCTCTCTCTTGCTGCTTTAATCTGTGGAAGGCACATTCACCAGCATGTTGCTTGGTTGGGAATCCATCTGGGACCATTAAATCTGGTTTTCCCCTTTAGAAATGCAAACATCTCATTTAACATCGTCTTTAAAGCTGCCATGTGAGTTGATGGAGGGTTACAATACCCAGTGGTGATGTATTTCATTCTGTCTTTGGTATGAGTGTCTTTGCCAACTTCAGCTACACTGCAGAGTTCCAGCTTCAGTGAGAGGATTATTGCTTGGCCAGCTGAAGTTGGCTGAGGTGAATTCCACTCTCAACTTCACCAAGGTTTGCAGGATGTGAAGCCTTTAGGGGTGACTGAAACCAGGGAGCTTCTGGCACTGCTGGATGATTCCATCCTTGGCTGTTACTGGACCTTGGGTGCTTCTAGCACTAAAACTAGAGATGACTGGTCTCTAAAGAAAGAATTTCAGTACATAGTGAAAGGAACTAGGGAAAACAAACCCCATCATCTCCTTTAGAATGCTCAGAATCTCTATTGCAACGCAGTTTCACAACAGGAACATGCCTGGGTTCAAACTCACCTTCTCTTTCCTCATCTGGGCAGGGCAGCATACTGCCTGACCAGCATCACCAGCAAGGCTGCCTCTTCCCTGAGCATCTGCAGCGAGCAAATTGAGAAGATACAGCCTTATGACTTTGCTCTCTTCCTCATTACCTGGTTTTGGGGTGGCAGCAAATTGCTGGACCTTGATTCACAATAGAAAGCAGCTGGAGCAGCCTCCTTTTCTGTAAACCAAGGCTGATGTGAGAAGAAAGGCAGAGCCAGTGGTTAAATGGTTTTCTAGCCTTTAGAAGACCCAGTGCAGCACTATCCTCTGCCACAAGATATCTGAAGCAGGTTTTCAACTGATTTGAAGAGGACTTGAACATTTCAGTTGTCACTTAAGTTCTCTCTGAGCCCACTCCAGCCTTCTGACCAGGTGTCTGTTTTAGGAAAGCAACAATTCTACCTCCTTGCAGCAGCCACCTCCAGAAGGTGATTGACCCCATCCTCCAGAAGCATCTCTCTCCAACAGGCGCTCAAGGAATCACAAGCAATTAGCTGTCTAATTTAAGTTTGTCAAGTGTATCTCCTAATGTTAAATGACATTGCCCAGTGCTGTTTGATCATATTGCCAGGAACAGATATGGCTGTGAAGGATGCCCCGTGGATAAATGGGAAAACATCGATGATTTTGCCTTCCACTGTGATGGAAGTAAAGGAATCCTCCTCTGACTTCTGTAGACCATGGAAAAGAATGACAAAAAAAGTCACTCACAGTTCTCTATATTAATTTATGACCTTGGAAAGACTGATTTCTTCTTGTCTCCAAGACACATTCGTGTCTCCAAGACATATTCAAGATGTGAGTCTACTTCCTTAATGAAACTAATTAATGAAAGCTTGCATCACACAACAGCAGGCTGAGTCCATGTGGTCTTTTTCTGTCTTGAGTTTAAACATCCTTCCTGTGATTTGCATGCTGACTACCATGTAGTTCTTGTGGCAGATGTCAGTCTAAACAGCCTTGACACCACAGAGACATTTTAGACTATGGACACAAAGTTATGATGTTGTACTTTCTTGGCTGATCTCAAGTGATCATTTAAAATCAAAACTAGGTCTCTGAATAACTGCATCTTGTATTACAGAGGTGTATTTAGAGCAATTCAGTAGCCCTTGTTCAAGGAAAAGGCTCCTCAGGATGAAGCTCTCCTTATCTTGAAAATGATCAAGACAATTTCTTACTTATAGCCAATTTCTAACCAGCAAGACAAGAAAATGTTGGATCTCCTTTCCTCCATTTTTTTCCTCCTCACCATCTCTCCAAAAGCATGACAGAAAGCATTAGACAGAATACAACGACAAAGATACCATCTAGGAATTTCTCACCCTTTTGTAAAGTCCTTGGAATTTCAGTGACCGATTTGCAGCAGCCGCCTGGTGTGGGTCCAGTGGGTCAAACTGTCACTTGAGTTCTTTGACATAGGATCCAGAAAAACTCTTTGTGTCGTACTGTAGCTCTGGGTTGATTGGACACTGTTTAAAAAGTCAGGGTCTTTTCAATGTGACGTCTGACAGCCAGCCAATCACTATCTTGAGGAAATAGCTAGTTTGTTGTGCATGGTCACTTAGATATGAACCACTTCCCCCTTCTCTCTTTTCACAGAAACTATCACTGTCACGTTACTACTTCTCCCTTCTTCAGCCGGTCTGACAATACAAAGAAAGCAAGAAATGTGTGTGCAAAATTACACCTTGACTCTTGCACTGATGCTTTGTTTCTTCCTCCTGTCCCTGAGGTGCTCTGGTTTCATAGACCTTGAAGAGTATGCCTTACCACTGCTGAGGGTCACATAGATTGAGAAATGGTTGGTCCTCTTCCATAACGCTTGCTGATGGTTTCACAACATCCCACAGCACAACTTCTCAGTCCCCAAGGACCTATTGTCCCTAGCAACTGGCCTGAATGTGCCCATCACCACAGAGTGGCCTCTTCTGACCCACAGCCTCTTCCAACGCAAGTTACCACCCTACTGAGTCCCTACTGCTTCACACAAGCTTTCCTGGAGGAGTGTCCACCCAACCTGCATAGCCTTACACACACCTCAGCAGCTACAACTGCCCAACCTCTGCTTGTGCTGCCTTCAATACCCAGTGCCCATTTCTTTTGTCAGGGGCTTTTTCAATGAACTGTACACCCCATGATATCACTTGCCACTTCACACTATTTTTCAGCACAGTCCTTCACCACACCTTTCAGTTCACAAAATCCCTCAAGACAGCCTCCAGCCTCATGCCTTCCATTTCCAGTTTTACAATCTCCCTTCTCCAAACAGCACCTCAGCCCCATCCTGACCACCATCAAATTCACACCTCTTCACCATCTCGCCTCTCTATCAAGACAGCCCCTTGCCAGCATTTGCTACCCATCCACAACACCTCACTCATCTTCTGACCACGCAAAGTCCTCCATGTGCATGAGCTACCATGACCATGGTGTCCAGATCCACCTGCCAAAGTAAGTGGAGTGAAGACAGAGAAAACACCTTTCTCTTTTTGTGGTAATAAATTAGAGGGAGCTATTTTGCAACAGGAGATACCAGCAACTCTCATTTTGGGTTTGTGCATTAAGTGACTTCTACTAGTCCATTTGGCTAGAGAAACAAAAGCACATGAGTATGACACCGGCCAAATTGCTGCTCTCTGTGTCAGTGGGTACCAAAAGTGACAGATCTGGCCCAAATAAGCTTAGCAGGCTGTAAGGCTGTCAGGCCAGCTGCCAGCTCCCGCAGCAGGTGAAATACCCAATGGTTCATCTTTAGCTGCTTCTGTCATTTTTTGTTCCTCTTCCTTTCCCAAAGATTGTAAAACTGTTTTTACTTTCTTACCCAACACCCAGTTTCCTGTAGTGACTACTCTTAACCCTTATTAACCTGGTCAGGACTCCAGGCTGCAGTTTAAGATGATATCTAAATTACAGGACTATTTCACCCAGAGCAATATTTAATCTCCTCATTAATCTGAGGATTTTCATATGCACTGCATAGGTCATTGGGATTCTACGTCAGGAGATGGTTAGATTACCTTACTTGTTATAGGACCATTCTAAATTTCAAGAAATGTCAGCAAAGTAACAGGTAGTGGATGAAACAATTTATTTATTGACATGCATAAGTCAAAAGTTAAAAATACACAGTGGACTTCAGAGCAGTGATGAGTTTGAGTTGAACTGATACGTGAATTGGCATGTCCATCCATGTCATCGTGTTTCATTTCATAGATTCACCTTTGGCTGCAGAAGTTTAAAGTTAAGAAAAATGAGGTTCTTCTTGACAGCAAGAAGAATCATGCATAGAATCATGGAATGGTTTGGACTGGAAGGGACACTTAAAGACACCTCCCACCAGAATAGGTTGCTCAAAGTCCTGTCCAACCTGGCCTTGAACCCCTCCAGGGATAGGGCAGCCACAGCTTCTCTGGGCAACCTGTTCCGTAGGGACACTAGTCATTGATGGTTTCTACTTGGACATCAAGCCATTGACTGTAACTCTTTGGATATGACTTTTGTTCAAATTCTAGATGTCTATTTTAGACCTAATCCCATCCTAAAGTCAGGTCAAGTAGATCAGGTGAGTCACCTTCTGGAGAGATCTGTTTCTTCCCATAGGAGATCCCAGTGTGACAAAGACTTGACTCAGCAGACTTCCGTAGGCATAAATGAGCTGACTTCCTCCTTCGGTTTCCCTTTTTGCAAAAGAAGGAATTTTTTTACTTACTCTGCAATTCGCTGACCTTGCAAGAACATGCAAGTTCTTACAAGAAGTTTTATTCACTGGGTTACCAGTGATGAAATTTCATGCAAAATAGGACTTCAAGGGTCATCAAGAAGTAACCCAGGCCATCTTCTGTCTCTTTGAAAACTTGAGCATAGCCACTACTGAGAGAAGTGTGCTTAAAGAGTACAGTGGCAGGAAACCATTACCACCCCCAGAGCATGGCACCTCTCTCCCTACTAGAAATCTCTCTGACTCTTTTAAAATGAAGATTTGGTGTTTATGTGTTTTCTTTGTGGAACACACGAAGTTGTGAAGTTTTATTACTTACAATGCTATAATGCCAAAGCAGTGCGTTTGATAGGCCTCTACGTTTGGGAGAACCATAAAGCATGGCTTTGCCCAGAGAAGCTGTGGCTGCCCCATCCCTGGAGGGGTTCAAGGCCAGGCTGGATGGGGCTTGGAGCAACCTGGTCTGGTGGGAAGTGTCCCTGCCCATGGCAGGGGTTTGGAAGTCGATAATCTTTAAGGTCCCTTCCAACCATTCTATGATTCTGTCATTCTGGAAAGGGTTAACATGCTTCTTCAGCTTAATTCTATTGATCCATTGACTAATCCATTGGCTGTTACTTCTCCTGGAGAAATCCTGAAGTGCTTTCATAATACTGTTATCACAGACCGATGGCTATTTCTTTGATATCTCTTTGCTTGAACCTTTTAGTGAGGTCAGAATCAATTCCTCCTCCTTTAGCCCTTCCTTTTGTGCCTTCCTTTCATTAAGCCTCCGCACCTCCCTCCTCCAGCCCCAAGAGCCCTTCAGGTGGGAGATTTCCTTGGAGACGGTTACAGAGTGCTACTTAAACAGTTTTCTTCTCAGCTTTCTTTCTCTTTCTCACATAGGCAGGAAATACCAAGATCACACTTGTGATACAGAAAAGCAAGAAATTAAATTGTATGGGATTATACATTAAAAGGCACCTCCTAAGCTTTCCAGAAGCCATTCTATGTTCTTGAAAAACTCTGTGCTCTAACACATTCCTACTAGGGAAGGCAGATGTTGAGGAGATAAAATCATACACGCCTCATTCAAAAAATTAGTTCTACAAGCACAGAGAAGGTAAGTTTTCCACGTTCTCTGGCTCCTTTCTTTTCTATTTTTGTTTCCTTTCTTCTTTTCTTCTCCTGATTTCTTTTCCTTTTTGCTTTCCCTTCTTCTTGAACAAATGTGAAAATACAAAAAGAAATTTTCACTAAATTTTTCAACTGTCTGTGGCTAGAACCATGCACAGAGCTAGTTCTGTAGTTCCAGATGATGATTTTATTATTTTGTTTCACATTAACCACCAGAGATTTTAGGGAAGAAGGTTTGCAATAAGGAGATGGTGCGATTTCTCATCCTTTTTGGAATGTTAGCAGTCTGCATTGGTTTTATGTTATTTAGCAATAGATTGCATTACATCACATACCTCTAGTCTCTCCCTGAAAAGATACTTGTAGAAGACAGGCATAACTTGTGGAATCCTCTACTGAAGTAGTTGTTCTAGCCATCCTCTTAGAGACAACAGAAAGAAATAGGCCCCTCCAGCATGTAATTCATCACATCTTTAAGTAGACGCCTTAAGCTGGTCATGAATTGCCCTAAAAAGGCAGACAAGTTGTTCAGCCTGAGAAAGAGAAGGTTCTGGTGAGACCTTAGAGCCCCTTCCAGTCCCTAAAGGGCTCCAGGAAAGATCGGAAGGGACTTTTTACAAGGGTATGTAGTGATAGGATGAAGGGTAGGGGCTTCAGACTGGAAAAGGGCAGAATTAGATGAGATCTTAAGAAGAAATTTTTTACTCTGATGGTGGTGAGACACTGGCCAAGGTGGCCCAGAGAAACTGTGGCTGCCCATCCCTGGAGGGGTTCAAGGCCAGGCTGGATGGGGCTTGGAGCAACCTGGTGTGGTGGGAGGTGTCCCTGCCCATAGTAGGGGGTTGGAATAAGATGGTCTTTAAGGTCCCTTCCAACCTGAATCATTTTATGATCTCTCTTTTTATTTATTTATTTATTTTTAAGATATATCAGAAGATGAATTATCCAGGTAAATTTTACCCCCCTTCTTGAAATTTTTTTACCTCCTGTTGGTACAGCTGTAAGCACAGTTAAAGTCCCAAACTTTCCCAACTTCCTCTCTAGGTTTTACTTTGTGGGTTTGATAGCAATTTTGGGTTTTCTCCATTTCACTGTTTCCTGCGGATGCTTAATCAGTTTTTTTTGCCTGCACAAGAATTTCTGATTTTGCTGTAATTCTAAATAGGTGCTAGATAACAGGAATTAACTGCATGGTTTCACAGATTTGCTCAAATCACCTGCACAAACAGACACCTGCTTGTGTTGTCATTGAGCAGGACTTGCAATGGCCATTTTTAACAGCAGGCGAGGGGGAATGTTTTGATGCTGGAATGAATCCCATACAGCTGAGATTTTGTTTCCACAAGGTGCCTAGTTTTGGTTAAACTCCATAAAGACTTTAATCTAGTGGTTTCCAGGCTTTTTTGACCAACGCAACTCTGGTATCTGGGTGTATAGTAGCAAATTGGTGACGGTAAGGACCACATTTTTGTAAAGATGTGGATTATTTATTTACTAGTGATGTGTCCTGCTCCTGGGGGGGGGTTACAGCTAGAACAAGCCAAGCCAAAGAGGTCCACATTCCCCCTGGAATGTGACCATATCTGAAAAAAGAAACTGTAGAGGTGTAGACACACCTAGAGATAAAGAATTCAGTCATAGCACACCCAAAAAACAGGTGTGGCATTATGGAAAGCTCTGAGCTAGTTTCAGGGGACAAAAAGGATTATTCTCTGGAGTTAACTTTACTCTAGTGATCTTAATTTACTTATGCTCCTCTTAATGGAAAAAGAGAGGGTTCTGTAAAGGATCTTGGTCTAGCTGTTCCACCAGTAGAGAGACTTTGACCACCAGCTAGATTTGCTTCACTAGATAGAGATTAACCCTTGAGAATATCCCCCAGAGTGTATCACAAATCAGTACAAAGTAAAATTCACACGATGCTGTGACAAAAGATCTGAAAAAATCTTTTCATTCTTCCTTCCTGAGATTTAGAGAAAGCTGAATGCTACAGTAAGTCACGTATGAAATTGTTTGCTGTTTTCACCGTGATAATTTCCCCAGAACTCCTTGTTCAACCCATGAAGCTGCAAATTCATGTTTCAAAATGTATTTTTGATTATTTTTTTGTGAACAACAACAGGCTGAACAGCCTATTTTTGAGCACAAGATTCTTTTTTCTTTCTCTGTGAGTAGTTTCATAGAATCATAGAATGGTCAGAGTTGGAAGGGACCTTAGAGATCATCAAGTTCCAACCCCCCTGCCATGGGCAGGGACACCTCTCCCTAGAGCAGGTTGCTCAAAGCCCCATCCAATCTGGCCTTAAACACTTCCAGGGATGGGGCATCATTTCATTTCATTTTCTCCAAACAGCAACTCAAAGATCATTTTTACTTATAAAATAATTCAGTATTAGAAGGAGTGCTTCCAGATTTTCTTAAAGGCACCATTTTCACAAAGATCATTATCATGGACTTGGTCTACACTGAGAGCAAACATGCTTTTAAGCATCTGTAGCTTGAGGTGAAAGCTCTGGCTTTGCTCTTGGTACACCAGCCATAGATCCAGCCTTCAAAATCCTGGAGGACCAGGGTGGAGGGACATATCACAGAGTGCACCTCTCTCCCTGAGGTAGCAGCCGTGGGTGAAGTCTCATGCAAGGAGAATTAAAAACCTAGGGGAGGGGAAGAAAAAGAACCCAAGAAAACCACTTCATAAACTTAGTTCTAATCCTATGCATTTCTTACTCTGTGTGCACTTCAGATAAAGAATTCATTATTAATAATGAAAAAAACCTGATTAATCATTTGTCTTTATTTCACCATGTGCCTAGGCCTGTACATTGCATCTCGGCACCCAACCGATTGACATGGAAAACACAAGCAAAGTGAAGGAATTTGTTCTTCTGGGCCTCTCAGAGAATCCAGGGGTGCAGAAAATACTTTTTGTGATGTTTCTGCTCTTCTATATTGCTATTTTAGTAGGAAATCTGCTCATTGTTATCACTGTAATTAGCAGTCGATACCTGAACTCCCCCATGTATTTCTTCCTCTGCTACCTGTCCTTTGTAGACATCTGTTACTCTTCCGTCACAGCTCCCAAAATGATTGCCGACTTCCTCGTTGAAAATAAAACCATCTCCTTTGTGGGTTGCATAGCTCAGCTGTTCGGGGTGCATTTCTTTGGCTGCACAGAGATCTTCATCCTCACCGTGATGGCCTATGATCGCTACGTTGCCATCTGCAAACCTCTCCACTACACCACCATCATGACCAGGCGTGTGTGTGGCCAGATGGTTGTCGGCTCGTGCGTAGGAGGCTTCCTGCACTCCACAGTGCAGACTCTTCTAACCACTCAGCTCCCTTTCTGTGGCCCTAACAAAATTGACCACTACTTCTGTGATGTCCACCCCCTTCTGCAACTAGCCTGTACCAACACCTACGCTGTGGGCATCATCGTCGTGGCCAACAGCGGAATGATAACTCTGACCTGTTTCATCATCCTGGTCACATCCTACGTTGTCATCCTACTTTCCTTGAAAAGTCAAACATCAGAAGGGCGGTACAAGGCCCTCTCCACCTGTGGTTCCCACATCACGGTGGTGATTCTCTTCTTCGGGCCGTGCACGTTCATCTACATCCGTCCATCCAGCCATCTGTCGGAGGACAAGAGCGTGGCAGTGTTTTACACTGTCATCACCCCCATGCTGAACCCACTCATCTACACGCTAAGGAATGGGGAGGTGAAGAGTGCCATGAGAAAACTGTGGAGTGGAAAAGTGGGAAATGGAAAGGTGTAGAGCTGTGGTAACATTTCCAAAGGGTTGGAGGAAATCAAACGTGATCTCTTTTGTGAAAACTCCCCCAGAACTGCCTTTCGAAGAAGAGCTTGCTGGTAGTTCCTGCTGTAATTAGGAAGACACTAAAGGTTCATTTTTTTAATTTGAATGACTGTGAACTCTGTGACAAGCAGGCATTCCCTTTCTGTTCTCTTGTCAACCAGCACAGGCTCAGACCTGAGGCTCCTGAGCACTAACTGAAACACCAATGTTTAAATAAATACTATGAAAAATACTAAAAATGTTGTCCAGGTAGAGCATCCCATTACTCAGGCATAGACTTTCAGAGGAACTCCATGTGCTCTGTAGTCCATTCAGCTGGGAAAGAGAAGACTATGGCCACCTGCTGCTGGAAACAGAGGGCATTTTCTGCTTGCAGAAATGAAAACCCCATCGTGGTATCTTGAACCCACGGGTTAGCAAATAAAAACCTGATATTGGGTGTTAGTCATTTGCTGGTGCAGATAACAGGAGGGGAAACTTCTCCCCTTCCCCTGCCAGCGCAACAAATCTGTTCTACAATGATCAAAGTCAGGTTGGATGGAGCTTTGAGCAACCTGATCTAGTGAAGGGTGTCCCTGCCCATGGCACAGGGGTTTGGGCTAGATGATCTTCAAAGGTTCCTTCCAGCCCAAACTGTTCTATAATCCTATCTTCTCCTGTCACTGATGCCATCCTCCCAACCATCCCCTCTATGCTTCAGCTCTGACTCGGGTATTTTATTTTAGACTAATACACAATCATTGATCTAATTAAAGACACCTTGCTGAAGGTAAGAAATGAAGTAGTCACAGAAGAAGGAATTTGGAGACATAGTTTCATGTGTTAATGGAAAAAAAAATATTCCAGAACTATCCCAGTATGCAAGGCAACTCCTAGCCCAACAGAGCACATTTACACACCCACACAAGGGAAGAAGGGAGGACTTTCTTGCTCTCTATAGCTCCCTAAAAGGAGGGTGTAGCCAGGGGGGGGTCGATCTGTTCTCCCAAGTCACAGGAGATAGGACAAGAGGAAATGGCCTCAAGTTGCACCAGGGTTGGTTCAAATTGGATATTAGGAAATGTTTTTACACTGAAATGGTTATTAATCATTGGAATGGGCCATCCCTGGAGGTGTTTAAAAGACAGGTTGACGCAGTGCTTAGTGACATGGTTGAGTGATGGTTTTTATCAGAGTTATGTTGATGGTTGGACTAGATGATCTTAAAGGTCCCTTCCAACATAGACAATTCCATCATTCTATGGTTCTAAGAAGCATGTTTTCCATGAGAACATCTGGTACACCCTCTACTGCAGGAGGGAAGAGAAGAAATGTGAGGATAAAAGACCAAACCAGTACAGTGCCAGTCAAAGTTGCTACAAGCCATAGCAGTTCAGGGTCTCCACCTGAGGAACCACGATGAGACAAGAGGCCCGAGGCCCTAGTCCCTACCTTGTCTGCAGAAAACCACAAGATCAGCTAAGTTAGGAAATAAAAAACTACTTGGTGCCACCTGAAATTAAGTGAAGCACTTCTATTTCTTCACTTACACTCCCTATAAACACCCACACCTGTGTTACACCTCAACATGACTTCACTAGGTTTCAAGGTTACAGGGTGTTCCCAGCCCAAGCTAGGGCTTATAATTTTATATATATATTTAAAATATTTATTTCTTTTAATGCTTTGGGGGTCAATGCCCATTGTGGGTTTTTTCTGGGCAAATATTCAGCCACAGCTTATGGAAGGTGTTGCTGAAAACAACATCAGGCTCCCCTACATTTCAGTAAGAATTTTTGGAAGAACTCAGTACCTGGGCTGAAGAGTTGGTTCTGTGCTTTGCATTGTCTCAGTAAAAATACCCAGTAAAGACTGAGGACTAACCACAAACCTTTCTAAATTTCTGAGGTAACCTGCTGGTTTACTTCTTGTTTCAGCTTTGTGCAGCAGATGTCTAAGGCACAGTTGCAATATTTCCTTTGTGTGCTGTCAACATGCAATGCCAAGAACAAATTGATAACAAATAAGAATATGTATGAGAAATATTAGCTGAGGAGAGAAAGCAGAGTTTTTATAAATGTCCCGTGTAAGAGACATCTTTACTTCAGGAGCATTTGATTGCAAAGAGAAGGTGAATATAAACCTTGCAAGTGGCCAGGTGTGATGTTTATTTGAACCAGAAATTCTTCCAGAAGGAATACACATCCAGTAAAGTCTAATTATCTGGACAGCATTAAAAAGCCAACCAGCAAACAAGCAAGTAAGCAAACCCACGTGCATTGTGAGAGTCTGGATGACCTCACTCCAAGAGACTACCCTAAGAGCCATCCAAAGGACAATTTTTAGCTCCTTGTCCACTGATGATTTCTGACAAAACATCTTATGCCTCTGGGATCTCCTTACTTCTGACAGTCTTGTGCTTCTGCTGCATGATTTACTTTAAATATTTCTGCTACGATTTCCCCAGCTCATGAGAAAGAGTTGTTCTTGTAGGTGCTCTTAGAAGTTGCTCTTCACAGAAAGAAATGCAGATGGAGAGACGGGCTGTTCTTTGCAACCACTGTAGGTTTCAGAATTAGCAGAGATGTGGGCTGCTTTCCCATCATCTAAGCAGCCAAGACCTTCTGATGAAAACACCTAAAGTGGTTAGAGGAGGTGACGAGAGGAGGAACAGCAAGCGAACTCGCAGAAAATACAAACTGTGTAAGTTTTCTGATGTTGTTCCTTTGTTTTGTTCAAGCGTGACTGAAATCCTACCTTTAGAAATAGGTCTTTCTGGTGAGTGACTTTTGTGAGGTCCTTTTCAAGAATTATTGAAAAGAAATCAATTATGGATCTTTCAGCCTTTGTTTCAGTTGGTGCCTTATTTGCTTTTCTTTCCCCCAGTTATTTCCAGAAAGGACATTGTGTCCTCTCAGTGTTACAGAGAGGGCTCAGAAGCTGACAACAGCACGTCAGGCAACACTGGTCATGACACACACACTCTGGTCTTCCCATGGTGCTTCTCCTCTACTGATGGAGATAGAGATGGAGATACTAAGGAGACTTTCCTCTGCTGGGGTGTAGCCAGTAGGTGAGGTAGAGAGCTTTGGAGAAAGAGTGGAGTGTCCCATGATCGTCAGAAAGAATTCAGACCCCCAAGGGCTGGCTGGTATCACAGACAAGGTTATTTCACCTATTTCCCTCTGTCTTCATGGATAAATCGAACACTAGTGATACTTGTGTACTGCATGGGAACACTGCAAAGTGAATTCATGGGTGTTGGTGAGCAAAGGAGGGTCATTAGTGGTGCATTCATCACCCCACTGTTGCTACAGGTGTGTTTATGAGGTGTTCCACACTTCGTCTAGCACCTGGATGAGGTAAACACACCCCTGCTAATGCATTAGTGCAAATTAGCTCAAGAATAGTTAATTCTTGTACTGTAAGAAGGGTGGTTCAAGAAAACACTGGCCAGTTCTTTCTGTGACTGGATTTATTCAGGTCTATCACAGCCAGAGAGATAATAAGGAGTAGTTCTGCTGCATTCTTTTAGAGGACTGAAAAGGAAAATGCAATCACTGCTTGCACAAGGACCTTCCTCAGGCCATGATCAAAGTGTTGAGACTTGAATTATAGTCGCACTACCTCTTCTGGTCAACTTTTATTTCCAAATTAACCTTATAAGGTAAAAGTTGGGGGACCTGGTAATTAGTCTTCTTTTTTAAAAGTGGCAAAGGTGAGAACTAGGATTCCTGAAGGGTATTATTTCTACTACCCTCCTTAAATAAATAACCTGCACTTGTTATTACATACATCAATAATACATTCTGATCTGGATATTACCTGTTATTTCTTGAGGGAAGTGTTGACTTTACATGGAAACTGTCCTGAAAAGTCAGCAAATGAAATATGTTTAATATATAACATGTCAGTATATATGTGTACTGATAATGTCCCATGTTTAATGCCATAGCTGGCGTCTCTTTTCTCTGCCTCAGGTCCTATCCACGTGGTGTCTATGGAGAACAAACCTAATGTGACGGAGTTCATCCTCCATGGACTGACACAAGATAAGACAGTAGCAAAAGTGTTATTTTTATTGTTCTTACTCTTCTATGCCACTGCCATTCTTGGAAACCTGCTTATCATCGTTACTATAAAGACAAGCAGACAGCTGAACTCTCCCATGTACTTCTTCCTGAGCTACTTGTCTTTTTTAGACATCAGTTACTCTACTGTCACAGCTCCCAAACTCATTTATGACCTCCTTCTTGAGAAGAAGACCATCTCTTTCGCGGGCTGCATGGCTCAACTCTTTGCGAGCCATTTCTTCGGGTGCACCGAAATCATCCTTCTCATAGTGATGACCTATGATCGCTGCATTGCTATATGCAAGCCACTTCATTACACAAACATTGTGAACAAGCATGTCCGTGGCTGGTTGGTGGCAGCTTGTTGGGTGGGAGGCTTCGTGCACTCCATGGTGCGGACCCTGATGGCCATTCAGCTACCGTTTTGTGGGCCCAATGAGATTGACCACTATTTCTGTGATATTCACCCTTTACTGAAGCTGGCCTGCACTGACACCTACATCGCCAGCATCACTGTGGCTGCCAACAGTGGTGTGATTTCCCTCAGCTGTTTTGTTGTTCTTGTTGTTTCCTATGCTGTTATCTTGGTTTCTTTGAAGACACGCTCTTCTGAAGGGCGTCTCAAAGCACTCTATACCTGTACCTCCCACATAACTGCTGTAGTTCTGTTTTTTGGGCCGTGTATTTTCATCTATATGCGCCCTTCCACTACCTTCTCAGCTGACAAGATGGTTTCTGTGTTCTACACCATCGTCACGCCTATGCTCAATCCTTTGATCTACACCCTCCGAAATGGAGAGGTAAAAAGCGCCATGAAAAAGTTGTGGAGCAGAAAAGTGAAGTGGAGGGAGCAATGAAATAGCAGCGTGCCTGTTTGTTAGATGATGTTGAGCTTAAGAAACCATGGGGAGAGATAGAAGAGAGTTCCGGAGAGATTTCCCAGTAACGTTGCTCTGGTTTTAGCACAGCTGTTCAGAATAGGGTTGACACTACATGCAATTTATCTTTGGAAACTGTCAGTCAAAAGAATGTGAGGTTATTGTCAGCTGCCAAACCTGAGCATTGGGTGTGATACTGTGGTATTTACCTTCAGGCACCTCATAGCTGTATTTTTGGGTATTTATCTAGGCTTCTCCTGACGTTAGGGGAAACAACCAAGTATTTTGAGAGGTTACTCTTTCCTACCAGCTCCTAAAAGCTTTGGAGAGTAGCATTGCCTTATATTTCTGCACATAGGAGTGATGGCAGTACCAAGCTTCCAAGAGTAAACAAATCTTTCAGTACTCCAGCTTCTATCTCACATATCTTCATGTGCTAATATGAGGTGCCAACAAGTCACCAAGCTGCTGAGGAAAGTCAGCAGCCTTTTGGGTGGATGGGACTCCCAAGTCACAGGCGATAGGACAAGAAGAAATGACTTCAAGTTGCACCAGGGGAGGTTCAGATTGGATATTAGGAAAAATTGTTACTCTGAAAGGGTTAATAAGCATTGGAATGGGTTCCCCAGGCAAATGGTTGAGGCACCATCCCTGGGGGTATTTAAAAGACACATTGAAACAGTGCTTAGTGACATGATTTAGTGATGATTTTTTTAATCAGAGTTAGGTTGATGGTTGGACCAGAGGATCTTAAAGGTTCCTTCCAACCTAGACAATTCTATGGTTGTATGACTCATTGTGTGGTAAAATAGGACCATGAGAGAAGTGGGAGGTCATATTAAATCTCTACAGAACAGGGAGAGATGACAGGTTGTGCCAGAATGCCAGAAATTAAATAAACACCAATATGTAAATATTAGAAATGTTTTCCAGGCAGGGCTTCCTATTAGCTGGGGTGTGAACTTTCAGCCAGACAACCTGCAGCTACTCCGTAGTCCATTCAGCTGGGAAATGGTGGCCCAAGAGGTTGGCCATCATGCCATTGGCATTCCCTTTCTGCTTGTGGTAAAAGCCTTGTTACAAATACCACGTTGTCACATGTTGAACCCTGAGTTAGCTGGTAAAAAGTTGGTGCTAGGTCCAAGTTTGGTCGTTTCCTGATGCCAAGAACAGGAGGGGAACCTTTTGTCCTTAAAATCATAGAATGGTTTGGGTGGGAAAGGACCTTAAATTTCATCCAGTTCTAGCCCCCGCCATGGGCAGGGACATCTTCTACAAGACCAGGTTGCCCAAAGCCCCATCCAGCCTGGTCTTGAATACTTCCTTCCCTTCTCAGTGCAATTTCAGGTAATAATAATTGCTATGATTACAGCTCAGTGTCAGTACCACGATACAAAAGCTCAGCAGGCTAATAGTTAAGAGCTTTCCTACAACAATGGATCTGAACATTCCCATTTTTACATATTTGGTACTTTCTGGTGAATGTGTCATCTGCTTCTCGTTTGTTCTTCCCAGACCTTCCTTTGTCTTGAGGAATGAAATCTTCACGTTAGTTTATCTTTCTTAGTTTATCTTCATGCTATTTTATCTTTGTAGCTCATCCTGATGAGGTGTTGATCCAGTCTATCCCAGAGTGACTGCATTTCCCACCAATGCCACCTGTCCTAGCTCTGCAGGACAGAGCAAGCAACATTTCCTGGTGCCTCACACTGTCTCAATGTGGGGATTGGTAGCACAGCCCTACATTTAAGTTTTTATTACTAGAGACTTGGGTGGTTTTTTTTTCCATACCAATGGCTTCTGAGTGCTTAGAAGTGCACGGTGTCTTGTCCTTTCTTTACCAACCTTCAGGATTCCATGCACTGAAGGTCATTGAGCAAACTGATGTGCTGTTGCACGCCAAGGGATTCAGCCAACTAAACTGTTAATAAGGCCCTTGGGTAGCTGCTTGGAGTTTGGTAATGACACAGTTCTCACAGGTCCACCTCTGCTGTGGAAAATTTATCTTTTGCCTATGTTTAGCAGTATTTATATGTTGCATTGGGATGGGATGACTTTAGGGAGAAGGAAGGTACGGGAAACACAGAGGTCAGTTCAGAAAGTCTTGGAGGGGTTGCCTCGTTGGATCTCTCTCTCTAAATGGTAGGTGGAAAACGGGACACAGATACCATCACAGTAAAATTTGCCTGTAGCCTGCCAGGAAAAGAAAAATGGCTTGAAAACTTGGAACATGAAACTTAAAACAAGAGCAAGGATATGGCAATTACGATCAGGAGAAAGAAGAGTGGAACAATGGCCTAGCCTGTCAGATGAATAACTTGAAACAGATTTGGAGTGAATGATTTCAAATGATTTCAGACAACAAATGCTGTGGAGTTCAGACTTGAAAGTTTATGTTGTATCAACATTTAGTAACTAGGTATGGTGGTAACCATGTTATCCTCTCCTTTGCTTATGTTCTTTGTATTGACACTGGCATATTAAAGTACATGTGTGTGTGATTGAGTTTGTTTATGTGAAAGGCAGAGGGAAATGCATGGTAATCTGTTGAAAAATAGAAACATTTAAATATTATTGTGACCTTTTAGTCATTTGGATCCTTCAAGGCAGCTTAATTCAATGTTGATTGCCTCATAGACATCTAGCTTGGGGCAGGTACCTCCTCTCCATTTATGCTCAAGGGCAGATGTACTATCTTCTGTGGTCCTCTCTGTAGTGTAATGATCTAAATGAGGTAAACTGAGTCATGGCTTTAAGGTGTTTATTCCTCTTTGTTGACTATACACAGAGCCAGAGGTGTTATGCTTAAACTGTGATGCCTGTTCTGCAGGTCTCTGTCTAGTAAAACATCAGAATAGTTTACCCTCTTTGCAGCTCTGATAGCTCTGGAAAGCTACTGAGCCCCTGGGAGAAGCAGAGAAGAAAAACTCAGATAATTTATAATTTAAATGCTGTGATTTACAGACATATATTCCCAATTATGCCTGAAGCCAGCCTTTTTGATGGGAAAGAGAAACGGTCTTTGAGAAAGGAGAGCTGGGGAGGGACTCTTTGTCAGGAAGTCTAGTGACAGGACGAGGGGTAATGGTTTTAAATTGGAAGAGGGGAGATTTAGATTAGATATTAGGAAGAAGTTCTTTGCTGTGAGGGTGGTGAGGCACTGGAACAGGTTGCCCAGGGAAGTTGTTGATGCCCCATCCCTGGAACTGTTTAAGGCCAGGCTGGATGGGGCTTGGAGCAACCTGCTCTAGGGAGAGGTGTCCCTGCCCAGGGCAGGGGGGTTGGAACTTGATGATCTTTGAGGTCCCTTCCAACTCTGACCATTCTATGATTCTATGAAATACCATGAAGTGGTAGAGAATAGAGCAGGACCTGAGGGAAGTGCCCAGGTATTAGCACAAGGCAACAGAGGCATCTATGAAAAACAGACATTGCTTTCTTGGTAGTAATCCTCTGCCTCCTGACTTGTAAACTCTTAGGCAGAAATGAAAAGCTGAAGAGTTTCCTGGTGGGACCATAAATGAAAATGAGCCTGCCTCTGCTGTGGTCATGTTTTAACCTCCACAAGACAGTTGAGAGTGTTTGTCTACTGAAGAACTTTAAAAATTGTTACTTGGAGCGACAAAGAGGTAGAAAAAATGTGCAGAGTTGTGCAACTTCTGCTGTGTTAGAAAACACAATTTCTTCTGGAGAGCATGTTCTGTTAACAGCAGGCCTAAGAGAGCACTCAAGCTCCTAAAGAACTGCTAGTTCAACGGAGAGGAATACCGGTGGAGATCCTCCCAGACATGGTTTCTGTGCGTGTATTTCTAGTTTCAGAGTGGACAAGCTAACTGGAGAGCCCTGTTGTTAATTCAGAGGAATGCAATTAGGAATAGAACATGGAAGAGCTTGTGGTGGAGCCATATATTGCAGACAAGGTGCTTGTGCATGGCAAGCGTTTGCTTTCCATCATGACACTTTAAAGTCCCAGTAGGTAAAAGGACAGTGTCACATTTTTCCAGCATTTGTGGCTCTCATTCCATGAGAGCAGGATGGGATTCCTCCCATGGAATTGGGAGTGTATGCTTTTATCAGACCAATTACAAGGCAGAAAAACAGTGGTCAGTGTGAGTTTAGGGGTGAGGATCAGCATTGGAGGGACCAGAAACCTGGAAAGGGAGTGGTGAGGCAGGAGTAGAGGGACAAACAGTGCTCTCTGCAAACACTGCTCACCACAATTTATGATGTGACACTGTTTTCTGTGTCAGACACAACAGCAGTAAATGCATCCTGCTCTCATCACCCCTGCACCTTGGAGCTGGAGCACATCCCCTTCTTGTCCTGGTCAACCCATGACTTCACCTCCACTCCTGTGCTACGGGAGCCTGAGCTGAAGGGATGGCACCGAGGAACTTCTCCCAGGTGACTGAATTCATCCTCCTGGGGCTTTCTGATACAAGGGAGCTGCAAATTCTCCTCTTCACCACCTTCTTCCTGGCCTACACCATGGTTCTGCTGGGGAACCTTCTTGTCATTGTGACAGTCAGGTCTGACCCCAAGCTGTCCTCACCCGTTTACTTTCTCCTCTGCAATTTGTCCTTCATAGATATCTGCTACACCTCTGTTACCTCCCCCAGGATGCTGGTGGACCTGCTCTCCCAGAGGAAGACCATTACTTTTGAAGACTGTATAGCCCAGCTGTTTTTCCTGCACTTTGTTGGGGCATCAGAGAAGTTCCTCCTGACGGTGATGGCGTATGACCGCTACGCTGCCATCTGCAAGCCCCTCCACTACACAACCATCATGAACCAGCAGACCTGTTGGCTCCTGGTGTCTGCCTGCTGGGCAGGGGGCTTCCTCCACTCCATCATCCAGACACTGCTTACAATCCAGCTCCCCTTCTGTGGCCCTAACAAAATCGACAACTACTTCTGCGATGTGCCTCCCATCATCCGGCTCGCCTGCACGGACGTCTATGTCATCGAGTGGCTGATGGTTTCCAACAGTGGCTTGATATCCCTGGTTTGCTTCCTGGTGCTGGTGACATCTTACACATTCATCCTGGTGACAATCAGGGTCCGCCTCACCAAGGGGCACTGGAAGGCGCTCTCCACCTGCGCCTCACACGTGATGGTTGTCACCCTCTTCTTTGTACCCTGCATCTTCATCTACCTTCGGCCCTTTTCTACCTTCCCCTCTGACAAGCACGTCTGTGTGATCTACACTGTCTTGTCCCCGGTGATGAACCCCCTCATCTATACCCTGAGGAATAAAGAGGTGAAGGCCTCCATGCGGAGGTTGTGGAAGCACAGCAGAATCTTCTGAGACAAGATGGGTTTGTAGCCAACTTGGGAGTTACTTTTCTACAGATGGATGGCAGATGGGGGCACGGGAATAGGGTTGGAACCCAGCATGTAGGCTGATATTTGAAATCCAAACCCTGTTTATTTCCAGAATTTCCCTAACCTTGCTTTCTTCAGAGCCATAAGTTTCATAGGTACTTTTACCTGTTTTGTGGACTTTAAATGCCCTTAATCCACCTATGGATTATTCACTGCTGCAGGACAGATGAGATATTGTAAAGATTTTTACTGTTCACGTAGCTATTGGAATCGTAATTGCATTTTCTGATGAACTAGAATGTTTCTGATGAACTAGAAGATCCGTTTCTGCACCCTCAAAGAGAACTCAGGAGGACCAAACTCTGGAGTCCAGTGTGACAGCAGGATGCAGTGAGCTTTATGATGTGGTGGGTGAAGAAGGAGTTTTGCTTGGGCAGAGCTCAGATGTTTGAGCTGGAATTCTAAGGGACAAGTAACTCTATGGTAGAATAAAGTGGAGTCTAAATAACAACCATTTGGCCACTGGATCTGCCTGAGTGGGAAATGAGAAGCCTCTGAACATTGCTTGGAAAGAGTAAACCACCATTACACACCAAAACTCGCACTAAACTTGTTACTGCTTATTAAGAAACTTGCAGAAATTTGTAAGGCATGGGTAATTCTTTTCCCTGAACTACAAACCAGAAAGATCTGAACAACTGTGGTCTTTGTCAGTGTCTTTTTTCTCCCCTGTTGTCTTGTCTTTGCTCTTCCATGTTTGTTTTCCATGATGCTCCTTTGTTTCTCGTAAAAATGGATGGATTCTTTCCATCACTGCAGCCATGGCAAGCGATTACAACCCGCTCAAAAACATTTCAGATCCCTTCTTAAGGTATCACCTAATGTTACCACAAAAACCTCATTAGGAAGGAGTTCTGGAGCCCCTCGGGTGACTCCTCTTCCATCACCGTTGGTGAAAGAAAATAATTTCCTCTTCTTTAGCTCTGAAACCATCAGGTGTCTGGGAAAACTGTGCTGTCCACAGCACCTGGCCAGTTTTTAGACTGATTCTTGCTTTTTGGACTGTTTCCTGTAGATATTTTCTGAATTCTCTGAAATAACAGAGATGAAGTCAGTTGGTGTTTAAAACTTGGGTGATGTGGAACTAGAATATCACAACCTGGGAATCCCAGGATAGTCTTACTCCAGTTTTGGCTACTCCCAGCACTGTGAAAATAAAAAGCAATTCTGAAAAGGTTCACAACAGGTTAATAACGGAACTTTTATGCATATGTGTAGACATCAGGAGATCAAGGCGAGTAAGCCAGTCCTTACCAGAGAGAATTGCAGGTGGTTTCACAGCAGCTTCTGCTTGGCTTGTACCCAGACCTCTGAAGCACACACCGGGGGTATTTCCCAACTCGGAAAGCGAGCGTCCCTGCCTGTGTCGAAATCCACTGTTCAAGCAGAACTGAGCGGCAGCTGTGATGGACTGGTTGGTCTTAAAGTCATAAAGAAGAAGCTGGAAATGTGAAACAAGTCTTTCACCACTGATTTCTAAGACCTGTAGAACACAGGTTTCACACTAACCAGTGTAACTGCTGAATCCCCTCCCAAGTGAAGCAAGAATTAGTCTTTTTTTCTTTATTCCTTTTTATTTTTTTGACCTTAGCATGTATTATGTGTCGAAGACCTTTCTTACCTTAGCCCAAGAGGGTAGCTGAGCCACCATCCCTGGAGGTATTTAAAAGGTGGGTAGACATAGTGCTTAGAGATACGGTTTAGTGATGGTTTTTATCAGAGTTGGGTTGATGGTTGGACTTAAATGATGATCTTAAAGATCCTTTCTAACCTTGGCAATTCTATGATTCTAGAGCTGACACAACATTCCGGGCTATACGAGGGAGTGATGGGGTTATGTTCACATTCAGTCACTTGGATCTCCCAGTCTGAAGGACAAGGTGTGAGCTTCTGTTTTCTACCCTTTAGCTGTCTGTGAGGGAATGTGTGTGATTTCAGAAGTAATCAGCTTCACCTTGTGTCACTCATCTAATCTTTTTAGCTAACAACGAGAGCATGGGTTCTAGGGCACAAACATGTCTATTCTAAAAGAAGATAAACAGTGCCAAAAAAGTGCTTTTTTTTTTATGACCAAGGAGGAAGTTTAGATTGATGAGGTCAGATAGACTCACATCCCGTGCAGATTTGGGTGAGATAAATCGATTGGTTTTTCTGTATTTGGAATAACTTGGGACACCCTGTTACTGAAGCTTGTAGCTAGAATCACACTCAGCTGTTTGGAAGAGAGAATGTCTTGTATTTTACTGTCACCACATTAATATATGATGCAATATGACACAAGATAAGAAGTTATCAACAACTAGCAGTGGTAAACATTGAATCTCACAAGCATCTACAAAAAATGATGGAGATATATATAACTGGCATTACCTTTTTTAGAAAATGTTGAAAAATTGAAACTTTCTGAACAGTTTCTCTTGTGTGGCATTACAATTCTCAAAGAAAGTAATCCAGTACAAGAATTTTCTCCCTCTCTGAGATACTACTCCTGTCCTGTGCCACCAGATGGCAGAGGCACGTATGCTGTGCATCTAAACCCATGCACTGATACTGATGATTCCAGGTGAGTTAAGTGGTGGAGAATCTGTTTGTAGGATTTTCTTTAGACATACATAAGCATGCAAAGTTTTTTAACCTTTAAGACCATAATCACAATTCTCTCACACAATCGAATTACTAAAATCATATAAGGAACAATATATAAAGGAAGAACAACATATAGAACAATCTAGTGTTCCATCTTGGGAGACAGCAACAGTATTTGGGGAAGAGAACTGAAGAAAAGCCTGGAAGGGTTGGCTGACAGGCTTCTTGGCAGTTACCTTTGGCTGCCAACCCTGAAAGGAGAGTGTTGTGTAGGAATAACTTGAGAGTGGTCAAATACTGCAAGAGGTTGTCCAAAGAGGCTGTAAAGACTCCATTCCTTCCAACCTTGATGATTCAGTGATTTAGTAATTCTGTAACTTGTGTTGAGACAGCCCTGAAGAGATGGAACATGCTGCTCACTGCCAAGGAGACAGGGAAAACAGGGACACAACTGCCAGTATTGGGAAGGGGCTCTTCCATCCTCTTGTTACCCCTTTCATAACCACCTTCCTCTGCCACCTACTGCGTTTACTGGGATCCTGCTATGTTGGTCTTGTGGGGACAGTCTTCTTTTCAGTGGTGCCCAGTGAGAGGACAAGAGGAAAAGGGCACAAACTTGACCATGAGAAGTTCCAGCTAAACATGAGGAGGAACTTCTTCACTTTGAGGGTGGCAGAGGCTGCCCAGAGAGGTGGTGGAGTCTCCATCTCTGGAGATGTTCAAACCCTGCCTGGACACATTTCTGTGCAACCTGCTTTGGCAGGGGTTTGGACTAGATGATCTCCAGAGGTTCCTTCCAACCCCATATCATTCTGTGATTCTGTGGCCATTTTGCTGCCACATCAAATCTCCAAGGCAACCTCTAGCACCCCAGAAGAGGTGGCAGAGACACCAAAGTGGGCAGGGTTAACATACTGGGAACAATGGCAGGGACTCCCTTCGGATTTTTTAGAAGTGCGCATCCAAGTTGATTGACTCTTCGTGATGGTGTTTGAGCTTGGATGTTTGAGACCACTGGGAAAATTCGAGGCTTGGTCTTCTCCCTGTCATGTTCCATGGCACAAGGTTGTGGAGCAAACCTGATGGTTCTTAAAACTAGAAAGGATGTTGCTGTTTGTCTCTGGAAGCTGTAGGACCTGGATGTTCTGTGGGATATGAATTCCACATGTCCTCTAGGGGAAGTGCCTGCTATTTCTTCTGCTGTTCTATGAGGAAACACTGTGCAGTTCATCACACGTGTTGATTTGAAATAATTGCTCTGACTTTGACAAGGAAGCCCCATGCAAATTCCATAAGGTTTTTGAGGAGCCCATGTCTCCAGACAAACAATTTAATCTAATTGATTTGTCTCCACAGGAAACAGCTTGGGATGATTTTTAATAAGGCCTCAGTAGATGCTGTTAAAAAGTTGGTGCCTGACAAAGCGCGATGGCGTAACTTGGTGAGCGAGTTCAGAAGTGTGTGTAAATTGGCTCCACTGTGCATCATTAAAATCTGAAGATCTTTTTCTTTCCTGGAAATTAGCAGCTCTCAGAGATTACCCTCAGGCTTGATTATTGCCCTAACCTTGGGGACAGGTGAAAAGCTACTTCAAAGGAAAGAATGAAGAAAAAAAGTCCTTTGAAAATTGGTGAGATCTTCACAACTCTTTTGTGAAATCCCACAAAAACTGAAGAGATCCTGGTCTAATAAATCTTATTTATTATGGGTCAAGCAGAGCTCTCTCCATGGCACTATTTGGGGGCACAGCTTTAAGACTGCTTGGACTGGGCTGGTTTCAAATCTCTCTCTTTTGTGGGGTGACACACTGTGGACTGATGAATCTGATCTTTGCAGCAAAAATAAACTCAGAAATGGTTCTTGGCAAAGATAAGGCCAAATCAGAGCTGTTCCAGGGCTCCAGCTCTGCAGACCTCTCCTGGCTGCCCTCCCTTGATAGAACCTGGCAAAGAAGGCATGAAGTTGTGAATAAAATCCCAAATATACATTTAGGAGAGAAGATGTTGTCAGGGAATCTGACAGTGAGTATGGAGCTCACCTAGAAAGTGAGTTGCAGTGTGAGAGGTTTATTTTCCCTTGTTAAATGTAAAGGCAGCAGAATTACCTCAAATGAGCTTATCTTTGAGTCCGAAACACACATGGTCATCAGAGGTGGGGGGAAAAAAGAGCATTTTCAGCAGCTGAGTCTGAAATCAGTCTGGGCTCAGGATAAGTGTTCTCAGCTGGAGAGATCGAGACACAATAAAGCTCAGAAATCCCATGATTGGCCAAAATCAAATCCCTTTGGTTGTGCTTATGCTGGGGATGGTCCTGGCAAAAATTGAGGTGGACAACAAACTTCTCCAACAACTGCCCCTGGGTTCTGTCTTAGTTCAGGGATGTGGCCAACACTTGTTTTAAGCTGACAGGGACAGGTTGACCTGGGATCCCTCTAATTCAGCATTTCATCAGCTGGTGTGTGTCTGTATCCTGCAAACAGATGCTGAGATTTTGTTGTTGCTGTTGTTGTTTTGGGTTTTGTTGGTTTTTGGGGGGAACAACTGTTTTATTAGAAAATAAAATATAAAAACTGTAACTTTACAGTGTGCCCCCTCGGCTAGGGGTTTCCTGTGGAGGCCGCAGCGGAATGAGCCAGGTGAGTTGTAGAAAGTGGCCCTGGATGACCGAGCTATTTGGGTGAATAAGATTCATAATGATGAGTTTCCACTGTATTACATTCACCAGCAATTTAGGGGTCTGGGACAGCAACAGCGGGGGGATTTACACCATCCGAGTATCTCCAGGCTGTTCAATCTGGAGAAGAGAAGGCTCCAGAGAGACCTGATAGCAGCCTTCCAAGATCTGAAGGGAGCTCCAGGAGAGCTGGGGAGGGACTCTTGGTCAGGGAGGGGAGTGACAGGACAGGGGACATGGTTTAAAATTAGAAGACGGGGGATTTAGATTAGATCTTGGGAAGTAATTCTTTGCTGTGAGGGTGGTGAGGCACTGGAAGAGGTTTCCCAGAGAAGCTGTGGCTGCCCCATCCCTGGAGGGATTCAAGGCCAGGCTGGATGGGGCTTGGAGCAACCTGGTCTGGTGGGAGGTGTCCCTGCCCATGGCACAGGGTGGGAACTGAATGATCTTTAAGGTCCCTTCCAGCTCTTACCATTCTATGAATCACTAGTCTTTGGCAAGTATATAGTAAATACAACAGATTTATTTATCAAATAACTGCATGACAGGCACAGCTGAGGAAGCTTTTGGTAACTGTTGATGATTTTCATGAGAGTTTAAATACTGTGTTTGCCTGTGGTGAGCTATTGGTGTGTATCGTTCACAGACATCGTGATCCTGGGGGTTCAGCCTTTTGTAGTGTTGGGCTAATGGTGTCACAAATAACCTCCTTAAATGGCAAGCCTGGTTAGATTAGCTTAAAAGCCTATCTCGTCCTTACGTTCTATGGAGGTTGGATTATCATCACTGGGATTTAGATGTAAAGGCTCAGATTATAAAAATACCAAAAGCAAATAGGAGGCCAGTAGTGGTACGTCATCTCTTGATAACAGCTTGGCAGGATTTTTAATGTCTCCAGAGAAGGAGACTCCACACTCTCTCTGAGCAGCCCCTTCCAGTGCTCTGACACCCTCAAAGAAAACATTTTCCTCGTGTTGAGGTGGAATTTCCTATGTTCCAGTTCGTGCCTGCTTCCCCTTGTTCTGCCACCAGGATCCACTGAAAAAAGTCGGGCCCCATCCTCTTGATGGCCACCCTTTAGATATTGATAAGTATTAATCAGTCTTCTCCAGGCTGAACAGACTCAAGTATCTCGGCCTTTCCTCATCAGAGAGATGTTCCAGTCCCTTCAACTACACCAAATGTACTTTGAAGCCTTTTACCACAGATTTTTTTTCATGAGGTATTGCCCTCTTGTGGCTCTCTAGTGAAAAGATGGGTCACTGGTGGTGGAAGTGCCCTGAAGCCAGTTTAGAGAGATGGAAGGCACAGTCCTAATTCTTCTCACAGCTGTGGGTGAGATTGTCCTCTTTATTGTAGCTCTTTCTGCCATCTGAGATAATTAAAAAATGGTTGGATCCGTTCTTTATTGCAAGACTTCATGGGAAGCGTGATGCCTGATGGTCCTGGGGCAACTGTAGTACACACAGATCTGGACCACGTGGACTTATTCCAGCCACAGGTTCTACGCAGCCATGGAGGGAGAGGCCTGTGCTTTGTAACTCTTGGACAACTCAAATTTGTCTTCTGGTACAGATCCAAAGCCCGTTTGCAGTGGGAAGCTTACAAAATTAAGACTTTTAAGAAGGACTGAAAACAGCACCCATCATGTTAATGCAGAAATTATGGGCAGAAATTATGAAACTAGAAGAGAGGTGTTGTTGTCCCTGTCCATCAGGTGGGAAGTGGTGCATGGTGTGTGGATACTTTCTGGATCCAGAGGGGATATTTTTGTTAGTTCTTCCAAGTAGTGCTGGTAACTTCTGCTCCTTCTTATGCCAGGGTACACATCTGCTTCAAGAAGCATGGGGATTTCAGGAGTGGTTTATCTCCTGTCACTTCTGTAGGGGGCACACTAATATAAAAGGTTGCTCCTGTATGAGAATTAGAGGTTGCCCATAAAATCACCGTGGGAGGCATTCACACTGGCACACGGTGCTGTGCTGGCTGTCGCTGTGCCCTCATCTAAGGTAGGCTCTTCTGCAGAGTAGCTCTTGCCAAATTTCCTTTGACCCAATATTTATGATGATAGACTTCGGGCTCCAGAGCCAGACAAATTGGTTTGGAAACAGCCTGTGACTAAGCAATTTGAAGGCTGTAGTTTAAGTTAAACTGAAATGCTCGTCTCCTGTGAGATGCAAAATGTCTGTAACCTGGAAATGGCACCTGGACCTGAGGAGAATGATGCCACCTATTATTTTTTTTCCTGGGAGCATTCTCAAGGAACAAGCCGCAGCCCTTTAAAAAGGTCCTGCAATATGAAAGTTACAGGAGTCAAAGGATTCAGGGTGAAGAAGCAGTTTATCACACTTCTGGCTCCAGCTGAGCTTTTGACAATGTTCTGGGAAAGCTTCATAGATGCAATAAAGGCAACATTCCAGAGAGCTTCAGAGACCCTCCCCAGATACATCCTCACATCTTTATAAGTCCTCATTAAACAGCAGAGGCGCTTACCCTTGCAACCAGCCTAGCGGTTTCCCTGGTGCTTACAGATGTCTGCATGAATATTCCTGTGCTGCTGAATCTGGACCTACTGCTTCCTTCATAGACTGATGTTCCTGAGTCTACAGAGAAGTAATTTTTATGTCCTGAGTAGATAATCTAATCAGATGTGGAAAAAGGAAAAACCAGTTTCCTGGAGATACAGATGACTATAGATCTCCAGTAATTAATTCTTTGTACCAGTGAGTATTTCTGTGTCAAGTTTCTGTTGTATTTCACCTGAAGAAGGTCCTCATTTTAACAAGAAGTGATGCTGGGATTTAAAGCACCGTGTGCCTTCTATTTCTACTGACTGAAATATTTGTTACAGCAGTTTTGAGCTGATTTTGGTCCCTTTCAAGCTGGGACAAAGCTTCTGTGGGAACTTGACCGACAGATGAGCCTGTCTACGGTGGGGTACCGTGGTCACCTATTTAATTTGTGTTCTGTATTCCTTAAAAAAGGAGAATGTGTTACAACATTCTCACCATCTCATAACCCTGCTCTAATCTGCAAGCAAGGAGGTGTTACCATAAGTACTGATTTGTGCTTAATGAAGCAAGGGGAGTAGGCAGAAGGATCCTTCAGTGCCAAACCCTCCTAGACTTTGAGTTGGGAGAAGGGGAGGGAAACCCAGTTGAGGGAAATCCAGCTAGATCCATAAAGTACTAATAGTGTTAGGAAAATCTGTAGAGTAAAACATATAGAAAAGAGGGGGCTGAAAGGATTTCTAGAGATCTGTACTTCAACCCCATGCCCCTTGCTCAGGGCTGTGTCTGCACCCTGAGCACCTTTACTGGGCTTTGGAGGTGTCCAGCCAAGCTGAAACCACCACAGAGGAGGCATCTTTGTCTTCAACTTCAAGCCACCTTCTCAGACTGAAGAGCTGGCATGAATTCAACTTTCTGGATTAAGCACTGTCAAACTTAACACCTATATTTTTGCTTTTTTCATTAGGTATCTACGAGTCCAATTTACTTTGAGTGTGGCAATGCAAACTTGCAAATGGTTTTGAACTGCAAAACAGACCAAAACAAATCACACCCTTTAGAAGGGAGGTGCAATTTTGACTAAGTTAGAACTTCTTCTTTCTTCCAGGTACATACACCTCTGCAATTGCTTCTTCCATGAAAGAGAAGATGCAGAGGGTCAACTTATCAACGGTGTCTGAATTTGTTCTCGTGGGCCTTTCTGATGCTCCAGAAATCCGTTTTCCTCTCTTCGTGCTATTCTTGATTGTTTATTTGGCCGCCATGGCAGGCAACATCACAATCCTGGTTGCCATGAGCACAGACACGCGTCTGCACAACCCCATGTACTTCTTCCTTGGCAACTTATCCTTGCTGGATATCTTGTGTCCCACTATCACTGTGCCAAAGATGCTGGAGGCCTTG
Source organism: Thinocorus orbignyianus (assembly GCA_013400375.1). Taxonomy (NCBI): domain Eukaryota; kingdom Metazoa; phylum Chordata; class Aves; order Ciconiiformes; family Thinocoridae; genus Thinocorus; species Thinocorus orbignyianus. The sequence goes on from VXBW01007712.1 coordinate 132,767, forward strand.
TTGCTGGAGAACAAGGTGATTTCGTTCACCGGCTGCATGCTCCAACTGTTCTTCCTCATTGAAGTTGTAGGCACGGAGATCTTCCTCTTGGCCGTGATGGCGTATGACCGTTACGTGGCAATATGCCACCCGCTGCAGTACATGAATATTGTGAGTCTGAAACTGTGTGCTCACCTCGCCATTGGCACCTGGCTGGTAGGGTTTTTTAACTCTCTCTTGCACACATCCTTGGTCTTCACACTCCTTTTTTGTGATTCTAATCAAGTTGACCAATATTACTGTGATATTCCCCCTGTGCTGGCCCTCTCCTGCTCCCCTACTTACAGTAGGGAACTGGTGACCCTCATCGTTGCTGGGGTCCTTGGAAGCGCTGCCTTTGTGATCACTCTGGTCTCATATTTCTATATCCTGGTGGCCATCCTGTCCATGAGCTCTTCTGAGAGCAGGCAAAAAGCTTTCTCTACTTGTGGGTCTCACTTGACAGTAGTGTGCCTCTTCTACGGGACCACCATCTCCACGTACGTACGGCCTTCCTCCACCTACTCACCTAGTCAGGACAGGATCGTTGCCATGCTCTATGGAACCCTCACTCCCCTGCTGAACCCCATAATCTACAGTCTGAGGAACAAAGAAGTTAAATGTGCCCTCAGAAGACTCATCAACCAGGTCAGAAGTGCTTTCAGGAGACAAGAACACCTCTCTCAGTCTCTGGCATCCTCTAGAGCCCCAGCAGTTGGGTAGGCACCACAGTTTGGGACTGATCTTCTCCAGCCATCTAAAAGCTGGAATCGAAACCCTTTGTCTGGGCTCCCCTTACAGTTAACAGGGAGGGGTGTGCACCTCCACAAGGCCAACTCGATGGCATGGTTTTAGGTCACCACAGGAGATGACATCAGCTGGTAATGTTTTTCTCCACAGAGCATAGATGAAGCTTAGACGAGAGCCTCAACCTTTGACATTGTGGTTGGATACACATCTTAAGGTATGCATGCTGGGGATTTATACCTTATACATGCCTAGATACACAATCTTCTATAGTAAAGCAGGTTAATGCTTCTTACTGACCATGTTTCTCCTGCAAAACACATAAGTACCTCTTTGTGGGAGACTGGCTGCAAGGAAGGCTTCTTTGCCATCATTAAGGTCATAGGTCTGAGTATGTTTTCAACCATCATGCCAAGAATCCAGCTGTAACACCTGGGGTGCCACCAGGCACAATCTGGCCATGGTTTGCACCATGTGTCTCAAAATCAGTCTCTCAGGGTGCAAATCAATAAACTAGAGATGTCAATAATGCTGATGACTATCCATTAGAAAGCTTTCATAGCCTCATTTTCTGTCAGGGAAGTCTTGCAGTCATGGAATCACAGAATTGTAGGGTTTGGAAGGGACCTCTGGAGATAATCTAGTTCAACCAAAGCAGGGTCACCTAGAGAAGTCTGGACAGGAATGTGTCCTGGTGGGTTTTGAATGTCTCCAGAGAAGGAGACTCCACAACCTTTCTGGGCAGCCTGTTCCAGTGTCTGACCACTCCTTCTGTGAAAAATTCTTTCCTAATGTTCAGTCTAAACCTACCCTGTTGGAGCTTGAAGCCATTCCCTCTTGTTCTATCGCTAATTACTTGCGAGAAGAGACCAGCACCAACCTCTCTACAGTGTCCCTTCAAGTAGTTGTTGAGAGCGATGAGGTCTTCCCTCAGCATCCTCTTCCTCAAACTAAGTCCGCTGTAGTGACCAAAGAGCTTTTCCCGGGGATGATACATTCTGGATTTTCACCAACTTCAGAAATCCAAGACCACTTAAATTTCAAAGTTGAGCATTGAGAAGTGGTTAAGGCCACCCATGTAGCTGTAACCCTGCAGAGCTTCCCCCAGAGTTCCCTAAGCACAAGTACTAATGGCACACAAGTTGACCTAAAGTATCTGTCCTGGTCCATAGCTCCTGCTACAGAAAAAGGACACACTACTCAAAGCCAACGTTTTGTTTCTACCAACTAAGTGAGAAGGTCAGAAGTCCTCTACTGCTGAATAGAGACCATTTACCTATCATGAGCAAAGCAGCAGATACTTACACAGGCTTTCCTGTGTTTTTTGAACTGTGATGGTGGAAAGCATTTAAATAAAAGCCATTTATTCCAAAATCATTTGGCAAATCACAAGATGGGCATCAATGAGGACTTCAAAACATGGTCCTGGAAACCTCAGTGTAGGCTGGAGCACCATTCTGCTTCTGGGGTCAGTGAACTGCTCTGCAGGCTCCCAGAAATTACTGCAGATGTTAAATGGAGATGGGAAAGGAGCAGCCAGGCTCAATTTCCTTGTACATCCAAGGTTTCTGGTAGTTAAACCTGAGTCTGTGAGGTAAGACCTGTTCAAGAAACATTTCCTTGTTACACCTCACTGGATTTTGCAGCGTTTGGTGTTGTGTCTGTTGGGTTGGAGAGCAGAAAGCAGCTGTGAGTACCTGTCTGACGGCACCTAGTGGGTTGGTATTAACATGGTCAATGTGAATGTCTGGGTGGAACAGAGGAGAGTTTGAAGTTCTCAGCACAGGAAGAATGTGGACCTGTTGGGATAGGTCCAGAGGAGGCCATGAAGATGCTGGGAGGGCTGGAGCCCCTCTGCTGGGAGAGTTGGGGAGGTTCAGCCTGGAGAAGAAGGGGCTCTGGGGAGACCTTAGAGCCCCTTCCAGTCCCTCAAGGGGCTCCAGAAAAGCTGGGGAGGGACTCTTGATGAGGGAGAGGAGCTATAGGACAAGGGGGAAGGGCTTGACCCTGAAAGAGGGGAGATGGAGCCGAGATGTGGGGAAGAACTTCTTTGGTGTGGGTTGGTGAGGCACTGGAACAGGTTTCCCAGAGAAGCTGTGGCTGCCCCATCTCTGGAGGGGTTCAGGACCAGGTTGGAGGGGGCTTGGTCTGGTGGGAGGTGTCCCTGCCCAGGGTAGGGGTTTGGAACTGGGTGATCTTTCAGGTTTCTTCAACCCAAACCATTCTCGGATTCTGTGACAGAGGGCCTCAGTCAGGATGACTTCAGCAGTGTAGATGTGAAAGCTATTAGTTGTGTTATGAACAGAGACTTTCATAGCTGGAAAAGACCTTTGCTTGGCTCCTCCACACTGCCATTGCCACTGAGGGAAGAGTTTAGGTGCTGCTTGCTTCCAGGAAGTTCCAGGGGACACCTCAGCTTGGCAGATGACAAAGATGTCCCCTTGGCACATGGACAAAGGTGCACTGACTCCTTAGAGCCCTGTGCATGCACACATCCATGTACACGTGTAGTGTGTGTGTGTGCTCCATGTCTGCTGGGCATAGACCTTCAGCCTCACTGCTGGTAGGACCTGGGGACATGCAGCAGCAGCATCTCTCCGGGGCTGCTGGACCATACATGATGTATGTCCCTCTAACAATTGCAAAACAGGAGAAGTGAAAACGTAATAGCAAGTTGAGTACTGTATTTTGATTCACTTTTTCTTCACTATATACAATTTTAACCAAAAAATTCTGTATAAACCAAAGTGTATTTAACCAAAAGTGGCCAGTGCAAAGATAAACACTGATTTCCCTAAACAGACCCATTAATAAACAGTAACTAATTGATTCTCCAGAAACACAGGAAGAAAAAGTTCTTCCGACTCAAATCCTTTTGCAAAAACACACCTTATTGTGATTTTTTTTTTAAATTTCTTTTTCTTACAAAGTTAAGACAGGCAGTAAATTTGCTCATCCTCTGCACATGTTATGTCTGATGTTTTCACCAATTCCCCAAACATAAACTTCAGAGAGAAGTCCCTGCAGGATGCCCTCGGGGAGATCTGCCTCCAGGTGCCCTGGAGAGGCCAGGATGGTTTATCCTGTGATCATGGGACATCATTCTGGTTTCATAAAGACCGACGGAGCCCGTTTTTTGGCTTTTGCATCACAATTGATGAGCGTGGGTCTGCAAATAACACGGGAGGGCTTTGGCATGGGAGAGGGTGGGGGGATTTCTGAGGCAGTCGTGCTGCGTGGGTAGGTGTTGATTTTCCTCCTGAGTTTCAGTTCACAATTAAGTAGTTGTGTGTGTGGACAAAATCTTCCATCAACATCTGCCTGAAGGTCCCACCTGCCCGTAGTTTCACTGGGATGGAGGAGAACTGTGAAAAACCTGCAGGTAGGAAAATTAAGGGTCTTGTTAAGAGACTGGTGATAAAGAAGGTAGGAAAGACGCAAATGAAGAGGAGGAAAATCGCAATGCACATTGAATAACTCTTTTACACGTGAATTGACAAGGAATTTGAGTAGCACAGTAGATAATAAACACAACAAATAAGGATTCTTAGTTTACTGCTGTGTTTAAATCACAGGGATAAAATGATCTTTTCCCAAGTTTGTCATTTAGTGGCCCATCTTCAAAGTGAAAGGTGGCAAAATTGCTCACCGTTGTCATTCAGTTTTGAAAGTCTGTCTGAATCACTGGTATCCAGCGTAAGAGCCTGATGTTTCAAGTCTGGCTGAAGACTGTGGAGGACTCGAATGTCTATGAACAGGGAGAGGAACTGAGGGAAGTTTGAAATCGTGATTGTTGGAAACAACCTGTTCAGGTGTCGATATCTGGCATTGATCATCAGTCTCAAAACAGTGGGGATCTCAGAAAAGAGAAGATGTACAGACAACAGGCGGTCTGCAGGCACGCTCTCGAGTGTATTTCACTGCATCAACTGCAGGAGAAGAGATGTGAATGAGTAAGAGAATAAAAATTACAGCAGCAACCCAAAAGAAGGAGTTTTAGTGACTGGTGAGATTGAATCCCCAAAACCTCCTGTGCTGCCCTTGCCCAGCCAACGGCACAACCATTCCACAACCATTGGATGGGGCTTTGAGCAACCTGCTCTAGGGAGAGGTGTCCCTGCCCATGGCAGGGGGGTTGGAACTTGATGATCTTTAAGGTCCCTTCCAACTCTAACCATTCTATGATTCTATGATTCTATGATTCCTGGGTTCATCACACCAAGCTTTGGTCAGAGGATGTATGGAGAAACGGGCCTTTGTAGGTGCCTGTAGGTAGCTGGAGGTGTCCACTGCTGCTAGAGATGGTGCAGGCAATATTTGACACCAACATAAAATTGCAAATAAGTGCATCTTTCTCTCCTTGGCCTGGCTGCTCCATCCTCTGGTCCATTCCCCTCAATTAAGTTGTCCTTGATTGGTCTGGCCCCTAGATCTAGACCTTAGCTTATTCGTTCCTCTGCCATGTGTGCAGATCATTCTCCTGTTGGGAATCTTAACCTAAATTTAGACACCCAAACTTCATAAGGTAGCTGCACGCTCGCTGTCTGCCCTCTCATTAGATGCAAGAAGCGAGCAAGTGATAAGCGAGCTTAAATATCTGAGAGCTTTTCCAGATGGATAGAATGGCCCTCTGGAAGTGACTGGTTCCAGTCCTAGTGATGATATTTTCTGGTAATGATATCGAGAGCTTCTCGACAGAGACATCAGTGGGAGTGAAAGACGAGGACTGTATCATGCACTGAGTTGGAGGAGCATGTTGGCACTCCATTGGAAAATCCTTTCTGAAAATGAGAGCTGGAGGTGTGTCTCACTCTGCTGAAAGGAGGTTTGAGAAGGTATAAAATTGTAGGTACCATTGAGGCTCCTTGAGGAAGGTTGAATGATGAAAACTTCTTTATAGAGAAGTAATATATCGTTCTGTAAAAATGCTGAGATTATTCTCACTTACTGATCACAGAAGTTTCTGATTAGATATACTTAATCAAATTTGTAGTATTTGACTACAATTGGTTGTGGATTTTTTAATGTAGTGTATGTATTTTGGATATCTGCTTGAGCACTATCACATCAGCCATGCAAAAGAGACAAAATCCTGAAGCTGGAAAGGAAGTAACAAAGGGAAAAATTGCCTTCAGGTTTGCCCACTTCAGCAATCTTTGGTCAAAATGTTTGAAGTGTCAACCTTCAGGAGTTACGTTGTGTGTGTGACGGTCTGCAGAGAAACAGCTGGGGTTGATACCCTCTCCCTTTCACCACCTGCGGTGCAAGTGTCAACGTCTCAACAGGTCATCCTCAGAGGTGCCTTCAGAGGGTGAGTTGTCTTCTCCCAAGCAAAATAATTCATAATACGTCAGAAAAGCCAACTCTGTGTTGTCTAGGTGGCTATCTAGCTTCTTTATAGCTGTGTAGAGCATGGTCATCCAAAACAAGGTGGATCTTCCTTCTAACAACCAAGGAATCAATGCCAGAAGGAAGGACTACAGCTCGCCTCTAGATAGATAAAAAGATACCAGTTCCGAGCCAAAAAAACCACAGACACTGTCCCCCAGGTTGATAAATTCCAAGTTTTGTTTTCACTCTATGATGGGACCTTGTGTTAACTGTAGCCTTAAGATATTTGAGATGAACAAGATGTTTGAAATACAGGAAAAATTGTCAGTGTCAGCAAGGTTTCACGATTGCAGCTGTGGACAGGATATTGATGAGACATTTCATGTGTCCCCAGAAAACTCCTTCTGCAGCTGTGGGGCTTGATACTGGAAGGGAATCAAAGGCCAAAGGAGAGGTTGTGACAAAATGCTTTCTGTTAAGGCCTTAAAAAAGACACTTCTGGGAACTGCTGATGTTTCTTCCAGAGGTGGCACTGTCGTTGCAAGGAAAAAAATCAGTGGTTCTTAACTATGGGGGTTAACTGTTTACATTAGTGTTTGTGAAGTGGAAATTGCATCAGGATTTTTTTCACCCTCTTCCCTCCACCTCTCTCTGCAGTGATATAAGAAATGGCTGATGAGAACTGCACCGAGGTGACCCAGTTTACCTTCTTGGGACTCACAGAGCACCCACAACTGAAGCCCATTCTCTTTACCCTCTTCCTGGGCACCTACGTGCTGACGTTAGTGGGGAACCTCGGCCTGATCGTTTTGATCAGGCTCAGCCCTCAGCTTCACACCCCCATGTACTTCTTCCTCAGCAACTTGTCCTTCTTAGACGCTTGCTACTCCTCCACCATCAGCCCCAAAATGCTGCTGGACCTTCCAACAAAAAACAAAGCCATTTCTTTCGCTGGCTGCCTCACGCAGGTGTATTTCTATGCCATTTTTGCCACAGCTGAGGTTTACCTGCTGACCGCCATGGCCTATGACCACTACGTGGCCATCTCCAAGCCTCTCCTCTATCAGGTTATCATGTCTCCTGGTGTCTGCAGGAGCCTGGTTGCCATGTCCTACCTTGCAGGGCTGCTGAACGCCAGTGTGCACACAAGCGCCCTGCTCCGACTGTCCTTCTGTGATCCTGTGGTCATCAACGACTTCTACTGTGATGTGCCACCACTGTGTGTTGTCACCTCCACCGACACGCGTCTCAATGAGCGTTTAATATTTGTGTTTGTGGGTTTCAACTTGATGGCCACCAGTCTGCTCATCCTCACCTCCTACGCCCGCATCGGGGTGGCCGTGGCCAGGATGGCCTCTGCTGTGGGCCGGCGCAAAGCCTGCTCCACCTGCGCCTCCCACTTGGCAACCGTTGTCATCTTCTACGTGTCTGCTACGTTCAACTACATGCAACCCATGTCATCAAACTCACTGGGAAGCAAGAAAATCGCCTCTGTCTTCTACACCGTTATAGTCCCCATGCTGAACCCCATGATCTACAGCCTGAGGAACAAGGAGGTGAAGCAGGCCCTGACCAGCTTCATCAGGAGGAAACTGTACTGCTGAAGGACAATCTCATTTGATGTTATTTTCCTTTCTCTCTCTCTAAGGAGACCGTTCCGTGCAGGTTTCTGTCACCTCCAAAACCATTTGGCTGCTCCTATGTTAGGGTTGAAAAATGAGTTAGTCTGGTCTCAGACTGTGCCCCCTGACATCAGACTTGTCTCTAGTACAAACTTCTTGCCCGGTGACTCTACTTCCCATGTGCTAATCATGATGCTTCAGGGGAAAGCAAGGTAAAAAGGAAATCTGTGGGCAAGAGGCCGTGACGATCCAGACCTTCACACAGGATGGGGGGAGTTTGATGGAACCTCTGGAGATGACCTCATCCAAGCACCTGCTCAAAGCCAGGTCAGCCAGAGAGGCTGCTGAGGAATGTGTCCATCCTGAATATTTTTAAGGATGGAGGGCCCACAACCTCTCTGGGTTTTCAGTGCTTGATCACCTGTACAGGAATAAAGCTTTTCCTTGTGTTTAAAGGGAGTTTCCTGTATTGCAATTTGCCTTCTCATTGGGCACCACTGAGGAGGGTTTGGTTCTGTTCTCTTTATTCCACCCCCAACAGGTATTTACACTCACGGAGATGATCCCCACCGAGCTTTCTCTTCTCCAAGCTGAACCATCTGAGCTGGCTCCTGGTATGAGATGTTCTAGTTCCTTAACCCCCTTCTCTGGTCCCAATCCAGCATATCCTTGTCTTGCACTGAGATGTCTGGAGGTGCTCTCCTTGGAGGGGTTCAGGGCCAGGCTGGATGGGGCTTGGAGCAACCTGGGCTGGTGGGAGGTGTCCCTGCCCAGGGTAGGGGGTTGGAACTGGACAATCTTTGAGATTCCTTCCAAACAGAACCAACCTATGATTCTATGATGGCAACAAGAGGTCATTGTGGCCCTGATCAGCTTCACTTGGTGTCTTCTTTCCCAGCCACATGCACACTCACCTCCTCCCACGGACTAGGACCCTGCATTTTAGGGTTCCTTCAGGCCTTCCCTGCACAGATGTGTCTGGTTGTATCTCTCTCTTGGATGGACCTTGGACCTGCGCTGTAGATATTTTTATTCCCCAATGGACAAATGTACATCCATTGTACCTATCTCATCTCCAGCCACATCCCCTTTTGCTTCTCACTGGAACCCCTGGAAGAACCCTGACTCTGGTTCATCATCTACCATGGCTCTTGCTGTTGATGGACCCCCTTGTGATGTCCCAAGCACCTGTTGCAAGGTGCTGAGTGGATTCTGCCAACCAGAAGGTGTTGGCCAGGGGCAGGTGTTCTCTCAGCAGCTTGGTGGTGTGATGCACAGAACTGTTACTCTTCAAGCTCCAGTGGTAGCCACTGTACCAACCACTGGAAAGGTATATCCCAACCCATAAACTCTCCAACCACCAACTTCGGGGTGTGTGGAGTAGTTGTGACAAACTAAACTGCTTTAGAAGTGTTCATTGCCTCTAACAAAGAGGAAAGTTTCCTTCTCCTCAGTGTCCATGAAATTGTCCCCTGGGGGCTTGTTAGGAAGAATGAGGTAGGTTTACTCTGAGCTTTCTAAGAAGCTTTCAAGATCACTAGAGGTTTCTTCACCACACCCAGAAGGGCTTGTTAAACTGATGACTCCTGGGTGGCTGGGCCCCAGGGGAGTTCCTTGTTTGGAGAAGGGGAGAAGCATGATTTGTGATGGAAGTAGATTGAAGGACTTTGCTGATGTTGGAGTTGAGGTCTGCTGAGAGGCTTCCAATGGGTCATGCCATGACTATTGCCTTCACCTTCTGCTAGACAAGGCCTCCTATTTAGTCTCCTCCAGAGGCCAAGAAATCACCTGCTCTCCCTACACCTATAGTTCATGTGCATTTCTTTGTCTTCACTAATCAGATACTTTATCTTTGCTTTATCTTCCCTATCTTTCACTCATGAGAAGAGTATTTTTTTAAAAAGCAGAGAGTCCTTCAGGTGTGGTAGGAGCCTGGGTGGGTCTAGGAAAAGGTTGGTGTCTGGCCCTGGCTACACTTCCCTTTTTCTGGCTTAATCTGCACCAAATTTACCTTTGTATTTACCTGCTAAAGGCTTAGTCTACCCAAGAGCTCACTTACCTTATCCCAAGGGACTCTGCAGGAGGTGCAGGCCTCTCCAAGACATAGCTCACCACCTCCAAACTCCATTCTGGGCTTGCATAGCTGATGGAATTCAAGGTGAACTAACGCTCCTGGGTAGGTGGCTGGAGGGTCTTCTTCTTGGATGGTGCTGAGCTGCAGGAATACCTGTCCCTGCTGGAGCTGTGAAGGATGAGTTGTTCACCAAAGTGACAACATGTCCTGCCCCAGCAAGAACCTGTGCCAGACGTCAGACCCTCTTTCCCCTGGCCACCCTCAAAGGTGGCAGACTGACACCTGGCATGTGACCTGACCTTCCCCCAGGGGACGGCCGTCTGCCCAAAAACTCAAGCAAGGAGTTTGTCCTCACATGTTTTACATCTCACGTGGTGTAAAAGAGTAAGGGAGTAGCTGAAGATCCAGAACTAAATGAGCTTTCTCCTTTCCCAGCCCTTGCTCAGGAGGCAAGAGCCACATCTGGGGCCGTGTGCCCTCCTGTGAGCCGCAGGAGAGCCCCAAACTGTCCCTCTGGGGTGGGTTTCTGGGCTTAGACACATGAATACCACCTCCAGATGTTGGGGCTTGATGTCAGCAGAAAGAGCCCAGGCTGAAACCGTCCCTGAGTTTGGTCCTGCCTTGTGCTGGAGGGGTATAAGCACACTTTTGGTGTGTGGGACTCGGGCTAATAAGTGACATTCCTTCACTAATTGCATTTTCCACAAGGTCAGGATGCACCCATTGTCCTCAAAACACCTTTTGAGTCACTGCTTGTGATCTCCCTTTACTTTCTGGAGGGACTCCACTTTCTCTGCCAGCTTGCACACCCGTAAGGTCGCTGCTGTACTACGAAATCTGAAATCCATCCTGCCTAACTCTGGTGGTGTGAAAACTAATTCTTTAGAATAATCTAAGAGAGGACAAAGGTTAAAAACAAAGAATAAAAGGAGTTTATTATAAATTTATGAAACACTGAATCTGGTGCATTTCCAGGCAAATGCACACATTCCCTTTTCATTTTTAGATTTGTGTACCTATTATCCTGGCTGCTTATGTGTGTGTCTCCCCTCTCATTGGTTGAGAAGTCGGAGTTCACATCCTTCCCGACCACCCAACCTATTAGAGGTTGAATTTACACCTTTTTACCTTGTAAGGTCTTATCACAACTACTCCAAGAAGTCATTACCCTAAACACACCTTTGATTAGTTGATTAGACTAAGACTGGATTAGACTGGAGTTGTCCCACAGTCTTTTGCCCCCTTTTACTGTCCATTGTTAGTAATTACAACCACTTCGGTGGTCGTTTACTTCATCAGGTCGTTGTATCTTCCTCTTCATCAGTTGTCTTCTAGATGAACCTAGCCCACTCGGTAGCCTTCACAGCCCCCTTGACAATGTTATCATCCAATCCTGGTTGGTGATACTCCCCTAATTCTTTAAGTTCCTGTTTTGAAGTTTGCTTTTTCCCCCTTTGTTTCCTTTACTCAGATAACAACATTCTGCAGAACAAACGTAGTATTCAATAGAGCAAGGACATCGATGACTTATTAGGAAAGGCTGATCTGTGAGACTCTACTATCTCTAGACACCTTTCAGGATGCACATCCCGACCAAAGTATTAAAAAAAAAAACAGAAAAAAGAGAGAGATGTTAAGGTGAGAGTTGCTCTCCTAGTCTTCCATTCACCCTGAATCAGTCAGAGGGTGTATTGTCCCAGCAGCAGCTTGGATTTGGTGCACTCTTCCCTATAATGGCTGTAGAATTTGGGCAGCTTTCCCTCAGTGTAACGCTGGCCAGTAACTGAAGGGAGCACCAGGAGACCTGGAGAGGAACTCTGCCACAAAGTGTAGGGATAGGACAAGGGGTAATGGTTTTAAATTGGAAGAAGGGAGATTTAGATTAGATTTTAGGAAGAAATTCTTTGGTGTGAGGGTGGTGAGACACTGGAACAGGTTGCCCAGAGAAGCTGTGGCTGCCCCATCCCTGGAGGGGTTCAAGGCCAGGCTGGATGGGGCTTGGAGCAACCTGCTCTGGTGGGAGGTGTCCCTGCCCAGGGCAGGGGGTTGGAACTCGATGACCTTTAAGGTCCCTTCCAACTCTGACCATTCTATGATTCTATAACAGAGATTAAGAAATCTTCAGGTCTGAAGGGAAATCCCAGTAGCAGCTCACACTTGCAACTAGAAAATGCCTGCCTGCTCTGAAGTTAATTACAAAACTCTTCAGAAGTGAAATTCATTTTAAGCTTTACATAAAAGCACTTAGCTTTTCTCAGAGTTCTTTAACTATTTTTTTCTTTTTTCTTACTTTTTTTTTTTCTTTCTCGTCCTGATGCTATTGGCATTTTCCATTTCTACTTTAAATGAATGTCCCAACTTCTTCCTTTAGCCTCTGAGTTTTAGGCCAAATCCCGAATGTTATTTGCAAGCAAGGAGTTTTGTTTAGGTGCTATGGAATTCAGCACATTATGATTTCCTCTCAGGCTCTGCAAAATAAGTCCAGGACGATTGCAGATGGAGAAATAATCCTGTTTGAGTATTGTTTCCACTCACAGAACTAGATGCAATGCCACCAACCCCTGTAAAGCCTTTAAATAAACAGGGATTTGGGTCTTTTCATTGCCCTTCTCAGGGCTCTCTTCATGTCCTTGTTCCTAAGGCTGTAGATGAGGGGGTTCAGCATCGGGGCTACAATGGCATAAAACACTGCAAGCACTTTGTCCCTGTCCTGGGGAGACCTTGGCTTAGGATTCATGTACATGCAGGTGACTGTGCCATAGAATATGGTGACCACCATCAGATGGGACCCACAGGTGGAGAAGGCCTTGGATTGCAGATGTGCGGACTGGATCTTCAAGATGGCAGAAAGGATATGGGCGTAGGAGGCGATGATCAGAAGGAAGGGGGTGAAGACTATGAAGATGCTGAAGATGAAGATGACCATCTCTGTGAAGGTAGTGTCAGCACAGGCCAAGGCCAGAACTGCTGGCAATTCACAGAAGTAATGGTTCAAGATGTCAGGTCCACAGAAGGGCAGCTGCAAGGTGAGGCTGTTGATGACCATGGAGCTCAGCAGGCTGCTGGTCCAGGAGGCCACCACCATGTGGGTGCAAAGTTTCCTGTTCATGACAGTGCTGTAGAGCAAGGGGTGACATATTGCCATGTACCGATCGTAAGCCATGACCCCAAGCAGGACACACTCTGTCATGCCAAAAGTCGTGAAGAAATACATCTGAGCAGCACATGCAGAGAAGGTGATGGTCCTCCTCTTGGTCAAGAGGTTCACCAGCATCTGGGGGATGTTGGTGGAGATGTAGCAGATGTCTAAAAAGGACAGGTTGGCAAGGAAAAAGTACATGGGTAAGTGCAACTGGCAATCAGCTCTGATCACTGCAATGATTGTGATGTTCCCAACCAACGTGAACAGATAACAGGAGAGGAACACCACGAAAAGAACACTCTGTGTCCACGGCTGGGAGGAAAGGCCTTGAAAGATGAATTCTGTCACTTCACTTTGGTTTCCCCCCATCATTATTACCCCAGTGGTTTAGCTGTCGAGACAAGGAATAGTAACAAGGTCAACTGAAATCTGTTGCAAGGTAAGTGTAAGAAGAGCTTATACTTCTCTCTGAGAAGGGGAGAGAATCCGCTGTGGAAAATGCTGTTTCAGACACAACGTCCCACCCACTGCATGTTGTGTATTATGGTGACCAGATCAAGAGCAAACGTTGAGAAAGTTTGTACAATTAGCTGAACCCATCTCGCTGTTGGCTGCGGTCTAATTGCACAGACTTAACAGAAGAATGTCTAATTTACACACATTTCTTCAGAAAGTCAAAATTCAATGTTAGAACAAAAGATTATGTGTTAAAAACCCAGTTCTTGAGATCCTTTCTTACCATGGCAAGAAACATGAAACAGACTTTGGAGTGAAACAATCCTTCAGATCTCTCATTATAAGACAGAGCTACTCTTTTTGGATAAATATCCATAGACCCATCTCCTTTTCCTGCAATATAGCCAAAATTTCAGCACACAGACCACATCTGACAAATATGTCCAAGCACCTTAACATATATCTAGGATCTCATGGCGTTCTCATCACTGTAGCTCCTGCTGTTCATGTCCTGTCTTTACACAAGATGTTTTATGTCTTTACTATGAAAAGAAAGTTTCGGAGTGGTATATGGTCACTGTTGCTGGTCCCTCAGTCTTCATGCTGTGAAAGGGGAGTAGGAGAATGCCCATGTTCATAACGCTGTGGGAGACACTAACAAGTGTCACCCAATATGCTGCAGGGTATCAGAGACATCTGAAGGCGGCCGTCCCATTTGATGCAGGATTGTTGGAGGGCTCCTGGAATAAAAATTGGACAAATCACCAGGTCACACGAGGGTGTCTCAATCTCTACGTGTGACCTGTCAACTACAGCCGAACAAATTGTTTGCATGCTTGGTTGATACAGTCAATGGACTCTAAAGGGGGATTCAGATGACTGGCTAGGAGGTGACAGCTTTAGCTATCACAACTTCTCAGCTGTTCCTGAGAACCTGAGCAGCCTCCTGGCCTGAGCCTTGACACCTGGTTTATTCCTCACTCGTGACAGAAATATAGCTGTATAACTTACAGATACATGCTTGCATGTAGACACCTAAATGTGATGCCTTAACCTGAAATTAAACCCTACCTTGTGTTTTGAAGACCAAGCAGACACTCGCAGCCTGAATTAGCAATTATGCTCTCAAGGAAAAGTTCTACAAAATGAAGCATCTCTCCAAAACAGAAACTGTTCCAGAAGGGAGGTTAAGAAATAATTCTAGAAGGCTCAATTCAAGGAGGCAGTTTTGCCTCAGCCCAAGATGAGGGTCTCTGGTAGCTGAGATGGCTGAGCCATTGCATCAGTCAAGACAAGTGGAGAACTCTGTCTCCACCACAGCACAGGGAGCCCTGGCTGCTCAGCACCCATCTCCTAGTCAGCAAAGGGTGCATCCCTCCTGAAAGGAAAGATTAAGGTGCTGAAGCATCCACTCTTGCCATTTTAGGTACACTGTGGTATCCGAGGCATCTCTGTGGGACGAGGAGATACGATAAAGGAGCTGCAGAAGGCTTGGGTCAGCTCTATCAACCAGCTTTTCTACTGGCAACTCTGTAAATGTGGCAATCAGCTCGCATGTAAACACCTAAATTTTGGTGAGATGGGTCTGATCCCACCAGATTAGATAGTTGTTGGACTAGATGATCTCCTGAGGTCCCTTCCAACCCCTACTGTTCTGTGATCTCTGCTGTTTAATGAGATTAATCCAATCCTTATTCAAGACACGAACTCTCTAGACTAGGTGGATGCTCATGCTAGTTAGATGTCAGCTAGAAGAACCTGAATAACATGAAATTCAGCATCTTAAGATCCAGAACTTGAGAGACATCTTTCTCTCATCTAAGTACATACACCCACAACCATTTTAAAGCCTGTGGCAACATAAACAGCTACACTCAACTTCTGACTCTGTTCAGGCGTTTAAAATTTACAGAACTTCACTGTGTAGGCAAAGAAAAATTCAATTTTTGCCCTCAATAAACCAGTTGAGGTAATGTTTTTGATGTCTATCAATGATGTCATTAAAAAACATCCTTCACGGTCTGAAAACTGGGAGCGAGAAGGGAAATTCACTCTAGTGATAGTATAAATAACTAGAGTGGGATTCTCTCTAGGGTTTAGTTTTCTAAATACTTTGGAGTATCTGAGACCAAGCGGCTCATGAGAAGTTCCGTGAACGTGAGAACTGTGCTTCTAGATCATCACTTCTGAAAATCATCTCCTTATATTACTGACATCAGTAGATAGCACAAGCTCCAAACTTTACATTTTAAGATTTCAAAGGAATTTGAAGGATGAGAGACAGTTGTATATTAGAGATGAGAAAAAGTAGGCAAAAAATAAATAAGCTCAAGGCTATAAGAGATTTCTTGGACAAGTCGTTATCTTATCCTGGCATATTGATCAGCAGTGACAAACATGCCTTGGACCTTCTGTAAAATCTCACAGAGACTAAAATACCTTGAAATCATCCTGATATATCTTTGTTCAAGTATTTAAAATTACAGAATGGGGCTTTTTTTGTACCTGGAAATGTCCAATCTGCAAGAAGGTTGAAACTCACCCAGCAATAGGAATGCTGACAGCAGAATACGCAGCCACCCCTTGCCCAGCCTCCAGAAACGTTGAGTATTTGTGGGTAAGAACTAAAGGCCAAGTGGCTTAGTCCTTTATGAAGATATAGCTCATTCGAAGTGATAGGAAAATAGTGGAAGAATTGAAATCACAGTTCAAAATTTCCCCTTTGAGACACCATAACCAATTTTAAATGCCATAGGGAAGAGGTCCCAGAGGTAGCGTTGCAATTATTTCTTGTAAGCACAAGCCCAAATATAATTTTACATATTTAAGTCCTGAACAACCATAGTTTTTGTAAAAGCTTTTAAAACTGCCTGCTCAAGACTTGGTGAACCGTACATTACACTTCGAATCTTAAGAGACCAAATATTTTAATGGATTCATGGGATTTTTAGAGTATTGTCTAAACATGGAATGTTATCCGGTTCCTCCTAATTTGAGCCAAATTACTTCTGTGAGGTTATACTCCAACTTTAGCCTGAAGACATCAGGAGATGCAGAATCTCATACATCTTGTAAGGTGAAATCTTCCTTGGATGTCCAAAAAAATAGTTATTTAGGTCTAAGCTACTATCTTTCTGTACAGTTAAGAGCAGAAAATAGCTATTTTCAGATCACAGGGGAAACAACACTTCCTCCACATTCAGCTCAGAGGAATCAGCATTTCCAGAGAGCAACTGATCTCACTGTTTGGAAAAAAGGAGGATAAGTACCTGTATTTGGTGAAATTCCTCCCCAGAGGCTAGGAAGACAGTGGTGGAGTGAATAGCCTGGATAATTTCCCCTCACACGAGGTGTTTATGTCTTTCCCATCTACCTGGACCCAAGAGGGACACCTCAAGGAGATGGAACTGCACTGGATTCAGCAAGTAGGGGGTTTCAGCTGCAAAAATTTGGATTCTGACTGGGGTTTTGTCATGAGATATTTTTAATGAAGTTTCAGCACTGGACAAGTTGTGCCAAAGGTTCAACCAAACTTTTGGAGGCCTTGGGGCAAGTAAGATCTCACTTTGGACTTTCTCCCTTAGGAGTACAAGCATCTTCAGCCAAGATGAAGAGGAGCAGTCACCTCTGAGGAGAGGTCATCAGTGGTAACCCTCTCCTGGTGACAGGTGTTCATCCTTAACTGTTCCTCAAAACTGAGATGTTCATTTTTCTCTTGTGCCCAACAGCCTACAACACTAGAAAGCGGGAGCTTTGTCACTCAGCTGTGATATTCCTTAAAGAAAAAAAACAACCAACGGGGAAGGATGTAAATAGATCCATCCAGTTTCTGAGACTCTTTCTCTGAACACCTATTTTTGGTTGCCATCAGAAATCGATACCCCTGGGCTGACTCTCTCTCTCACCGTGGAACTATTCCTATATTCCTACCAGCGGGGCTGCCCTCTTGGAACAGCAACGTGGGAGTGCACACACCGAGCGGCCAGCCAGCTGGAACAGGCAGAAATATGTTGGCAGGCTCTGTTTGGCAAACTTTTTAAATACTGCTGCTTCAGGAGAATCTCTGGTCTCTCCCTGCAGCTGCTCACTCGCATCTCTACAAATACAGTCTTCTCTATTTAGAAAGCCAACCCCATCCTGGGCTGCACCAGAAGAAGCATGGCCAGCAAGTTGTGGGAGGTGATTCTCCCCCTCTACTCTGTGCTCATGAGACCCCCACCTGGAGTCCTGTGTCCAGCTCTGGAGTCCTNTCTTTAAGGTCCCTTCACCACATTCTATGATTCTCTGACGCGCTCTTTTGCACCGGGATGCTGGGAGGGGAAGCTGAATTTCTGGATCCCCTCTGGTTGTATAAAGCTATCTTTGCACACGAATGAAATATGGGGGAATCCAAATCAAGTGAAGAAAAATCCCCTGTATGAATGAAATCCGGGTAGCAATCACCATCTGTGCATTCACACTTCGCATACGCCACTGAAATCAGATTTCCCCTATGTGCACGTCTGCCAAATCTCATGTAACCAGTGGGGGATGAAAACAGACCATTTTCATATATCTGTTCCTAAAGATAAAGGATTCTTGCCCCACCATGGGCAGGGACACCTCCCACCAGACCAGGTTGCTCAAAGCTCCATCCATGTTGGCCTTGAAGACCTCCAGGGATTGGTTCCTCACCTTCTGCAAGAGAATCACTCCTCTTACAGGGATTCACCCTTTCATAGTATTATTGTTCTAATTCATGGCCAGAAGCCAACCTTCCTGCTACTACTTCCTGACACCACCTGGAATCTGCCAGGGCCTTGAGGGCCATAATAGGACTTAATGGCCTTGATGAGCCTCACCTGGACTTCTCCACACACATGACCCTGCCCATGGCCCAGGAGCTCCTTTTAAGTCCAATCTAGGGCCAGCAACCTTTCTTAGCTCTGCTGTAGGTGTGTCTGGCTGTGTTTCTACCTTCTGGATGGACCCTGGACCATGAATTATAGCTTTGTTTCCAGCCCTGTTCCTGGCTCATCTCCCTTTGCTTCTGGTGGCACATTGTGGATGGACCCTGAATCCAGTTCATTGCTTGCTGGGGCTGTTGATGGACCCCATTGCCAGCCTTTGGCAGGTTTAGCCCCTGCAGGTCTGTACCCAAGGAGTTGAGGCACTGCCTGCCTTGGGATTCCCCTTGGCTCCTTGCTCCCTGTCCCTTGGAGGCCAGCTGGCCCTTGCAACTCCCTAACAGTAGACATGCTGATATGTTGCAGGAACTTGCCTCTCCTTCTAAACTCCCATGGACTCCAAGAGAAAACACTCTTCAGTTTGTCTAACCCAGGTATGAATACTGAATATCTTCAATATTAAATGCCTTTCCTTTTTCTCTGTAAAATTTCTTGGGTTTTGTGCTAGACTTTGTTCTTCATCTCTCCTTAAAGCTACTTTTTTTTCTGTTCTCAACCTGTCACGTATAGTAGAAGTGACGGGGAGCTCTCATTCCTCTAGGCTCCTTCTGCTCCTCTTCCTCCTTCTGCTGTCTCTCCATGGCCATGTGGATGGGTGGCTTCCATTCAGTTTGATGTCCCAAGATGACTACGGTGACATAATTGCGTTGCTTGTACCTGACATGTAGTTGCTTCACTTTCCCCAAAGACTTTTGAAGCTCTAAAATCCAGTTGTTGGCAGAAGGAGTCATAAACATAGTTCATTTTTGGGAATATAATTTAATAAGAGGATGGGACCAGTTGTGGTGGTCAGGGACAGGGCTTGCCTGAATCAGCAAACTGGTTTGCTCTTCCCTCATCCCCAATGATGCCTCAGTTCCTCCACCATTNCAAACCAGCAAATTGACTAGCATCATGCCCCCTTTAATGTCTCCCTTCTTGCTCTTCCCTCATCCTCAGTGATGCCTCAGTTCCTCCACCATTGTTTTCTCCCAAATAAATGATCCACTGTGATCACTTCCCCATGTTTGTTCCAGTTCTGCTACATTCCTACCGGAATTTGTCTGATACCTGGCTAAACTAGATCTTACGTGGTGTTCCTGGTATGGTTCCTAGGCACTGCTGGCCTTCGGAGGGTCTGCTCCCCAGAGGGTGCCCAACGCTTCCCCTTCAACCATCTGTGAAGTCTAGAAAGCTCTAGCCAGCTCTAGACAGATTTCACCATTGATGAAATCTGCCCACCCATCGTGTTGCTGTTAATTTGGCAGCTCCTCACCATGAACCATCCAGGGTTTTTTCATGGTCTGCTCAGTGAGCTTGATGTCAGGCTGGGGACAGGCTGGGCTAGTCATCCTCCTAAATCTCTCTTGTAAGATGGACATTGTCACACGTGTTGGAACAGCCCTCTTCCGTGGCTAAGATTCATATCTCATGATATTGTGTATCTAACAGGGAAAAGGGCAGTTCATATTTACCTGGCCCTGATTGTTTTGTTATCAAAGAAGTGAAATATGCATCTCTTAAAGTAACTTTTCCTAAGCGTGACAGGTAGGAAGACCTTCCCCATGAATATTTTGATACCTCTGCTCTTCCCAAGAGCTTCAGTCGATGTGGTGTGGTCTAGCATTGCATTGGTTCTGCTAATGAGTAAATATTTGTGGGTGGTGACCCATCATCCAAGATGACATTTCCTATTTAAATCCACAGCTGGGACTTGGAGTGTTTTTGTTGGTTGGAGGTTTTGGGGTTTGTTTTTTTTTCTTAAATAGATGGTTTTTCTGTATCAGGAAAGGGTCCTATGAAACAATTCTTGCAAACTTCTACAAAGCTAAATTGTCTTCTAGGAATATCACAATTTCATCAAAATGGTGAGCTGTTTTTTGAAAGTTTCTGGTCAGCTTTAGTATAACTGATTTTAAAAAGTCCCTCTTTCAAGGCTGTTTTCTTGTTTGCTCACCCCCAACTCCCATAGCTACCAAATCTGAATGATGACCTTAAGCCAAAGATGTCACGTAGAATTGATGGCATCGAGCTGTGTCTGATCGCTGAACCTTATCTGGGGAATGCACATACGTAGCATTCATTTGTTTGATCTTAAAACAGCAGCTGCTCATTAGTAGTGTTAAATCAGGCTCTGTGGACTCAGGCTATGCTGTCAATTGGAAACATTCCTGGTTTCAAACATGTTAGCCCCGATTTATTCTTAGAAAACATCCATGAGGACATGGATCTCCTCTTTGCTCCATCATTCCCCCTTGAAGATCTGCCAGAAGAACTACAGAATGTGAGGGATGATTCTCAGACTGAAAAAATAGAGCTCCTTGTGGAAAAAGACAGAGAATAGAATCTTAACATCATAGGATTGTCTGGGTTGGAAGGGACCTCTGGAGATCATCTCCTCCAACCCCCTGCCACAGCAGGTCATCCTAGAGCACAGGAACATGTCCAGTCAGGTTTTGAATGTCTCCAGAGATGGAGATTCCACCACCTCTCTGAGCAGCCTCTGCCAGGGCTCTGCAACTCTCAAGGTGTAGAAGTTCCTCCTGATGTTTAGGTGGAACTTCTTATGGTCAAATTTGTGTCTGTTCCCTCTTGTCCTCTCACTGGGCACCACTGAAAAAAGACCGGCCCTTCTCGACTCTTCTATGAAAGACCAACCATCAGCTCTTTCTTATTCTTTTTTTAAAAATCAAAATGATATTAATGAAAGAGGTGAACCACTGCTTGAAATACAAGCAAGGTAACAAAACTGATCAAAATCTTCCCCTGGGTGTGTAATTTCCTATATTACAAGAGAACCAGCACCGTTTAATTTGATGAGGTGATGACCATGCTCACCAAAATTTGTAACCACTGCCTGGATTCCGTTTTCTTAATTGTAACCATCACTTGGAGCTGAATTGAATTATTTTATTCCCAAAAAGTGGTAACTTCAGGGTGATGGTGGCTTTTTGACCCCCAACTCCAGATCAGGAGTTGGGACTCTGTTTGGCCAAAAGGTCCATCCTCCTTTCAGCACTGGTTTGATGTTTTAAAAGAATAATAATAATGCAATTTAAGGGTTTCTGGTCAAAGGAAATCCTAGGAGCTTTTCCAAAAGTGTTTACAATATCTTCAGAGCATATAATTTCACTAAAACATTTCCACACTGAAACAGCCCTGGTCTCATTTGGTTTGTTCTGCTCTTCCCTTGAGAATCTCGTGGTCTCCCGTGTCCAAAAAGAAGATTTAAAACCTGTGACATTCCCTGAAAGAAACATTTGTCACATCCGGGGAAAAAAACCCAAATATTTCCCTGGCAGGTAAGAATTTCCTTCTATTCAGGGTGTTTGTGCAGAAATTGTTTTGACTGAATGAATTTCAGATGCTCTAAAGCAAATCACAGCACAACAAAATGAAAAGTAATTATGGAATTATCTTTAAAAAGAGGTAAGTTGGGTTTTGGGGGGGTTTCTTTCATTTGTGGGGTGTTTTTTTTTATAATTTTTGCATCTAAACTTTGATCTGGGAACTGAAATCTCTTGCAGGTCTTCATCAGAGCGTGCTGAATTTCTAACAGCTGCTAAAATTTCTGTTCCTGAATTTCTGAGTATGACCAACAGCTGAAAATAGGAAGGAACAGCCACGTGTGCATAAGCTTGGAATGTTTTTCAGGGCAGAAACATTCTTTTTCATTTTCACCAGAAACCTCTCGAATTGCCTGTGACAGTGTCAAAGTGTTGTGTTTCATGGTCCCTGTTTAACTGGTCTTGGCTAAAATGAAAATGCAACTAAAATTTTGGGGAACTCGTCACCTCATTCTAGGAACAGGACTGGGGGACAGATGTTGTGACCTGAGTCACCCAAGACATTTTCTGGAGTAAACAGTGACCCCCAGAAAATTATTCCCATTTCAGGATGCACCAAGAATGAATGACCTTGGAAAAACCAAAGCTGTGTGAAATGGGATTCATCTCACTCAAGGGTAAATTTTGGCAGTGGATTTATATCAGTCACCCGGGCTTGCTTTCTCCTCAAGAGCCATCCACGGAGGGATATGATGCATCCCACCTACATGATGGTTGTGGATGGAGCTGGAGATGATGGACCAACCTCTGGAAAGCCAAATACAGGTGAGATTCATTGCACCTACAGTGACCAGAAACACAGTTGGGAACTGAACTCCTCTGTTCTGAACCCCTGGACTCTCCTGTTCCTATCTTGTATCCTATCCTGAATAAATCGTATTATTATTATTATATTATTAATAATTTTCAGGAACATAAACATTTCTGGTCGGTCTGTGCCTTTGTCTACACAGCATTGATATTTACAGCACTATTTAACTGACCTGTGTTGGCAGTTCTGTTATCAAACATCCTTTTCTAATCCTTTTATTTCTTGTAAATGCAAAGGTAAGCAAGACAGGACATGGAACTGCTGGAACAGGTCCAGCGCAGGGCCACCAAGATGATTAGAGGGATGGAGCACCTCTGCTGTGAGGACAGGCTGAGAGAGCTGGGGCTGTTCAGCCTGGAGAAGAGAAGGATCCATGGAGACCTTAGAGCAGCCTTCCAGGATCTGAAGGAAGCTCCAGGAGAGCTGGGGAGGGACTCTTGGTCAGGAAGTCTAGTGACAGGACGAGGGGGAATGGTTTTAAATTGGAAGAGGGGAGATTTAGATGAGATATTAGGAAGAAGTTCTTTGCTGTGAGGGTGGTGAGGCACTGGAACAGGTTGCCCAGGGAAGTTGTTGATGCCCCATCCCTGGAAGTGTTTAAGGCCAGGCTGGATGGGGCTTGGAGCAACCTGCTGTAGGGAGAGGTGTCCCTGCCCAGGGCAGGGGGGTTGGAACTGGATGATCTTTAAGGTCCCTTCCAACTCTGACCATTCTGTGATTCTATGATATGTATATAAAATTCCATGCCCTGCCTGGAATCTTTAAAGGCATCAGTAGATGCATGTCTTAACTTTTGGAAAGTTGAAATACATTACAAACTTTTTCTGGAAAGGTAAAATTAACACCCAGAATTAATTTTCTAGGAGACTGAACCTAACTCAAATTCAATTAATAGTTTCAGCCAAAAAAAAAAAAAATGGGGAAAATGCCCTGGAAAACCTAAAAATATTTGTGTTTGAATATTTAAAAACAATATTCACAGCTTTCTTTTCATCAATTCCTTAAGAATTAATCAGCCTTGGGAAAATAAATCCACAAAATACTTGTAAGAAATCACACAAGGAGAGGAAATATTTATTTTCATTTTAAACTCAGTGATTTTTTTCTTCCAAACTGATTCTATCTTTTTGTCTAAAAAAAAATAAAATCTGCTTACATTCCAGCATTTCAATTTCTTTTTATTTTATTTTCTTTTTTCCCAGTGTTCAATCTCACTGCTGCCTCGGAGAGGTCGTTATTAGCTCTGCTTGAACTCCTCACTCCACTGGTCACACAGGTAAATGCGTAGCAACTATTATCACTTGAGGAAAACCATATTCATAGAATCACAGAATGGTCAGAGTTGGAAGGGACCTTCAAGATCATCAAGTTCCAAACCCCCCTGCCCTGGACAGGGACACCTCTCCCTAGAGCAGGTTGCTCCACGCCCCATCCAGCCTGGCCTTAAACGCTTCCAGGGATGGGGCATCAACAACTTCCCTGGGCAACCTATTCCAGTGCCTCACCACCCTCACAGCAAAGAACTTCTTCCTAAGATCCCATCTAAATCTCCCCTCTTCCAATTTAAAACCATTCCCCTTCATCCTGTCACTCCCCTCCCTGACCAAGAGTCCCTCCCCAGCTCTTCTGGAGTTCCCTTCAGATCCTGGAAGGCTGCTCCAAGGTCTCCCCGCAGCCTTCTCTTCTCCAGGCTGAACAGCCCCAGCTCTCTCAGCCTGTCCTCATTATTTGAGTATATATCATACCAAGCTTATTTCATGCCTGTATTATGGTCTAGCTCTTAAAGAAAATACCACCTGAGGTCTTCTTTCCACATATATATGGATAAAGGAATATACAGGAAGGAATTCCACACATAAAGCATATACCTGTACAGCTCTCTTTGGATGCCCTCCAAAGCTTTCCTTTCAGTGGGCACCATTTAAGCCGCTGGTTTCTCCCTCTGATACTGGGTGAGATGGTCACATCTCCACTACCTCCACCTTGGGAAGAATGTCACATGTTTGTGTGTTGCTTGCCCACCAGGACCGACTGATCCCTTGACAAACCTTCCTACTATGAAGCCAAAGCGTGCGGTGATGAAATGCCTGAGGAAAACTACACCAGGCCAAGTGAGTTCATTCTTTTGGGTTTCACGGACCGTCGGGTGGTGGAGGTACCTCTGTTTGGGCTCTTCTTGCTCGTCTACGCCACCACCTTGGTGGGGAACATCAGCCTCATTGTGCTCATCCAGCTCAATGCCTCCCTTCACACCCCCATGTACTACTTCCTACGCAATTTATCTTTCTTAGACCTTACCTGTTCGTCTGCCATTGTGCCCAAGGTGCTGGTGAACCTGGTGTCGCAGCAGAAGACCATTTCTTTAGTTGGTTGTGCAACACAGATGTTTCTCTTTGCTGCCTTCGCCGATGCCCAGTGCCTCCTTTTGGCTGCCATGGCCTACGACCGCTACGTGGCCATATGCCATCCTCTTCTCTACACCATGGCCATGAACCACAGGCTCTGCACCTCCACGGTAGCCGGGGCTTATCTCAGTGGGGTCCTGACCTCGCTGGTCCACACGTCCTTCACCTTCACCTTGTCGTTCTGTGGCTCCAATGTGATCAACCACTTCTTCTGCGACATTCCCCCGCTGCTGAAGCTCTCCTGTTCCAACACGCAGGTCAATGAGGTCCTCCTTGCCACCCTCTGTGGCTTCATACAAACCAGCACCTTCCTCGCCATTGTTGTCTCCTACGCCTGCATCCTCAGCACCATCTTCCACCTCCATGGGGCAGAGAGGAGGAGCAAAGCCTTCTACACATGCACCTCCCATCTGACAGCTGTGGGCTTATTCTACGGCTCCCTCCTCTTCACCTACCTCCAGCCCAGCTCCAGCTACTCGCTGGACACAGACAAAGGCATCTCTGCCTTCTACACCGTGGTCTTTCCCATGCTGAACCCCTTCATTTACAGCCTGAGGAACAAAGAGGTGAAGGACGCCCTGTGGAAAACAGTAGAGAGAAGAGTGTTTTCCCAAAGTGTAAAGATATGACAAAATCACAGAATGACATGGTGTTGAAAGAGAGGACCTCTGAAGATCATCTCCTCCAACCCCCTGCCACAGCAGGTCCCACAGGAACGTGTCCAGGCATGTTTTGAATAACTCCAGAGACAAAGACTCCCCCACCTCTCTGGGCAGCCTCTGCCGTGGCTCTGCCACCCTCAAAGTGAAGAAGTTCCTCCTCATGTTGAGATGAAACTTCCTATGTTCAAGTTTGTGCCTGTTTCCTCTTGTCCTGTCCCTGGGCACCACTGAAAAATGCCTGGCCCCATCCTCCTGACACCCACCCTNGCTACGTATGGGTGTGGCTATATGTATTAAATTCGGAAAACAAAACGCTTTTGTACAGCAGAACCGCCCTCCCCTCCCGGCCTACATTTCCCAGCATACCCCGCGGCGCCGTGGTGGCGTCATCACTCCACGACACTAAGGCCTGATACCCAAACAACACCGGGACTGCACCGGGGGGTGTCGAAAAACACCCTGCAGGTCTCCGAGCGACACTGAGGAAGGGGCTGTACCCACCAGACGATCCACAGCACCCTGTCGCACCGGGAGGACTCCCCACAGCCCACGCAAGCGGTACCGGGGGGGGAGGAGGCACCGCCACGCCGCCGAAGACTACAACTCCCAGCATGCTTTGCCCCGCCCACGCAGCCCTCTGATTGGCTGCTCTACCGGCAGCGCCCCCTACCGGCCGTGCGGCAGCAGCGCGGGGCAGGGCGCCCCCCGGTGGCAGCTCCGCGCAGGCACGACTCAAGTAAGTAAGTTTTAATTAGAATAAAGTGATTAGAGTTATAATGTGCCGTTTGCCTGGCTTTACTTAGCACGAGTAGAAACTATTGACGTTAAGGGTGAGACCCTGGCCTAGGTTGCCCAGAGTT